>JANHGB010063622.1:0-11880 GCA_026283785.1 Coracopsis vasa | reverse complement strand
AACACCGCCAGGGATGGAGCATCCACAACTTCCCTGGGCAACCCATTCCAGTGCCTCACCACCCTCACAGTAAAGAATTTGTTTATCACAGCCTTTATTGCACACTAGAATGGTGTGGGGACCAGAGACAAAAAAAAATTCATTGCATAAAATTACATAAACTTAAAATAGTAATAAAAGCCTAGTGAGACAGATGTAGCTGAAAAAAATCAAATGGGCAAACATTACTTCACTGTTTTTAACAGTTAAGTAAAATCCATAGCATTGATGCTGACTAAATAACCATCTAGATGATACAGGGAATATAAATGACTGTGTGAGAAGTAGTCTGGATTATTAGTAGCTAGGCTTGAATATCCACTTCCGCCTTTGTTTTTCCTATAGAAAATGTAATTGAGCAGCAGAAGAATAAGAGATTTTTAAACACTGGTGTTATTACTTATTTTTATTTTCCCTTTTGAAGAAAGGAAAATTACCATGTGTCATTATACGACTGAGTTTCTACCAAGTCATCAGCATTATTAAAACTCAAATCATACTTCGTACAAAAGACTTGTTTATGAACACAGCAAAAGAGTAATAGTTCAACTGAGGATGAAGAATGACTCCAGTTTAAACCCAAATGCTTTTCATTAGTATTTTTATGCTTGCATGAAATCTATCAATATAATTTATTTTTTTCTTTATAGATTTTCGTGGTAAATACAAATAAATTCTCAGTAATTTTTTAAACCTCAGTATAAGTAACTATGAAATGGCCCTATCTGAAAATGTAGTAACTGTCATACATAAGTAATCAGTCATGTTGCTAAATTTAAAAGTAATTTGGCTGATGAAGAAGAAATGTGTGTTTTTCTTGCACAGTGCATTCATTTTCCATAACAAATTAGTGCCCACACAAATTCAGTCTTCCAGACAAATGAATGTTCAGTTAAACGAGAATCTGGAACTTGCACATTAAACTAAATGCAACTGTACTGATTTTAGCAACTGAATTAACAGATGCATATGCAGTAGTGTCTATTTAGCCAATAACATATACATTGTAAGTTGTACAAGAATTACACAATTTACAAATGAGTGTGCATTTTCCAATTCCAGTTGTACAAATTTAGAAATGCATGTGTGAATTAGAGATCATGACTTCTTTAATTATGTTTAACTTTGCTTATATTAAACTTGTCATTCATGTAACAACCAGTCCAATACACTAATTTTTAGACAGATAAACCAAAAAAAGAAGTTTCTCTTCCTCCATACATTTTACTGGAGGCCTAAGGCACATTTTGAGCCTCATTGCTGAGTTTGACTGTAATCAGTGGAAAGAAATGAGATCTAATTCAATTCAACCAACATCTAAATCATCCCCAGGGTGTCTGTCAATAAAAGGAACTTAGGATGCCTAGTTGGGATGAATAGGCCCAGTATTACATGTCAGACTTCATTTGGCAACACTCTACAGTGTCACAGAAGTCATTGTGTTAAGGTTTTGCAAAATGGGGTATGTAGAGAACGTGTAACAGGATTTTATGTTGTAACTCTGTAAACCTTAATAAATATGACCTGTTCAGTGTGAAATAGTATTCTTCAGAGTACGTGCTGTTCGTATTATGCATTCATTATGATATAACTCATTTATTACAAAGTGTTGAGGAAATTACATTCTTATGGTTAGCAAAACAGCATTTCACAGTTCTTATAATGAGCATTTCTCATCATTTGGTGTTTTGTCAAAGAGCATTTACTCTCAATTGACATTGGCCTAATCTAAATCTTGTTTAGCTGTTAAAGCCATCATCTACTTAAAGGGACAGTACCTATGTTCAAGACTGTAGTCACCTTCTGACCCATCCATACTATATATCTACTAATACATATTTATATTTGCCACTTCTATTGCAATATCCTGATATCAACAACCTTCATTTTTTTTTTACCACAATTCAGTCCACTATTGAAAGCTTCTGGTTAACATTTGGGTAGGAAATGTATGCCTCTTTTCTGGCTCCTGGATGTTTCTTCTCCGCCATACATTTAGAGCTTGTTTGAAGACATGTTCTTTGTGTGTGAAGACATGTTCTTTGTGCGTGAAGGCTATCTATAACAATGTTGGACAGAAAACCAGCTCAACTCATGGTGGCTTAAATAAAATCTGTTTCCAAGCGGTTTATTGATTTATTAATGACACATAATTAACAACAATCAATGAACCATATAGTCCAGATCAATATCAACAGTAAGGAAGATAAACCACAATGCTAGACAATGAAATTGTTTCTTACACTGAAATTGTTTCTTACAATGAAATTGTTTCTTACAATGAAATTGTAAGAAACACCTTTAATTTTCTAAACAGCCTTTTATAACTAATCCCCGGAAGTATGAATCTGACACACTTGCAGTTACCTGGGTGCTCTGGATTTGCTTGTGCCTGTACGACCCACCCACTGCTGAGACAGCTCCCACATTGGAGATGTGGGTCCTGCATTGCAACCTGCACCACCAGTGCCCTGACTGCATGTGGCTCTCTATGGCCCTAATGGTGAGGAAGCTCTGCCATCCCTAGGCAGAGACTGCACTTACAGAAGGGCAACTGACATTCTGGAAGTGCCACGGTCTTTTTGTACTTCTTTCCAAGCTGACTTCCTTGTTTCCAAAAACTCTTGGGAATCCCCGGTTTACTGTTTAATCTAACAGGTTGGCTGTCTTCTTCTCTAGGGTTGTCAGCGTTTGGACAAACTCTTGGACTGTTTGCTGTGTAAGATATTTACATGGCTTACACAGCATATTCACATGGATTCACATGCTGTCCTGTTGCCACCCACAGCTACTGATACCTATGGCTAGGAGAGCACGTGGACACCATGCGTAGGAGCAGTCCCACCTCCCCATTTCTATCTTCTGCTGCTTCTGTACCAGATTTCTATTTCTACCCTGCAAGGGTGGGAAGAGCCCACAAGGTCACTCGGCTGCAGAGTGCAGGCAGGTTTGTTGGAGGGCTCTGAACCTGCTGAAAATGAGTGTGAGGTAAATCCTAACACCATAATCAGGAAATAAGAAGCAGTGCATACTGTTTTGGGTGCTAAAGAATCTCTTAGGGCCACGCTGAAGCAGCTTAAAAGACTGTTCTGTACATGTTTTGACTTCAAGTCAGTCTTAAGCATCTCTGTATATATATATTCACTGGTTTAAGAACAAAGTAGGCTGCTGGGGATGATGCTGCTTGCGTAGGATAGAGAATTCATTACAACATATTTACATTGTGATAACCAATTTGCATCTGTTTCTCTTTCCTCTAATTTCCATGTTATTTATGCAATTCAACTACAGTGATTACCAATATTTGAACAAATGGCAGATTTACTGCATCTTGTGAAATAAATCATTCCTTTAAGTTATTGTGCTAACCAAGTATATTTACTCTGGAATGGAATTGGTACTTAGTGTCATTTGTGCTTTGAGATGTGAGAAAGCATTTTATTTATTTTTTATTTTATTTTATTTTTCTTTATTTTTCTATCAAATACTGAAACATGCCATACATTGTAAAAGTAGTTGGATGTAGCTCAAGAATAGAGTAATAAATATCTAGCCGGTGTTTTCTTTTGAATAATAGTAAAAAAATCCTGAACTTGATTTAGTACACTTTTTCTGTAGGAAGCATGGATAGCATGTTTGACAAGGGATTTGGAGATTTGGACCCAACAAGAAATCAAATACAGTTGATTATGCAACTACATGTGTACATTTTGAAATTAAATACTTGCCTTTTTTGAGGGCAGTTTTAGTTTTATTAAAAAACCCCAAACAGGTAATAGATAAATGGTCGACTCTACTGACTTTACTAAATTCACACAGAACGTTTGTACATTTACACATCTTTCAGTCTGTGGGATGTATTTGGTTTGTTTCAAAACCAAAGTTTTTAAGTTTTTCAGCAGTTACAGAGTTACAGCACCTTTAAAACACTGCAGTGGACTTTAGAATATCTGCATGTGACTAATGTCACCCTCCTTATGCCTAAAATTGCCTTTTAAAAATGCATAAAACATTACTTAGGGCTCATCTAATATAATTCTGTTTTGAACTACATAAAATTATAATAGGTTGATGTCACTAAGAGCACTGAAAAGCAAGTAATGTGTCCAGCTTTTTCTATATTAGCAGAGTAATGTAAAAGCTTTTAATCTGACTGCATTTGGTAAAGCAAATGCTTATAATTTCTATTTAGTTTTAACAGACATTGCCCTTTAGAAACTTCAGCCTACCTGGATTCATGGAAAGAATCTTCACTCCATCTCACTCTGGCCTAAGTTGCATTTTAGATATATCAGGGTAAACCAATGGCATTTCTATGGTAATGACTGCCAAATAACCTTTGCAATCAGTTACTTTGGTTTGGTATCAGTTAAATTTCAACAGAAGATTAAATCGTGGTGAGGAAAAGAGACTAAGAGCTTGCATTCCATATTACTAATTTGTCTTGATTTTGGAAAGATTTTTTGTATGTTTTCTTACAGTACCCCCAATGTATAAACAAATTGTTCACAAATTTTCTTTTAAGATTTCTTTGAAAAAAGTGACACTTGTATTTACATACAAGGAATAAGCCAATTCTCACTATAGAATAAATTCAAAGAGACAATTTATTATTCTGTCCTTAAAAGCTACGAAGATTCCTTGTAATACTAATGTCTCAGTGAAGTTTTATCCTGAGCTTTGGAAAGATCTTGCTAAATGAAATGATCATTGCCTTCAGAATTTTTATGGAATGAACTATGTCATATTTAACATAGCACTTTATGTATGAAGCCTATAAAAGTTCAGGCACCTAAAACATGATACAAGCACAGCTGAGAAAAGTAGGCTCAGCTGACCTTCCCACTGAATTTCCACTTAATCATGGAGCTAATTTCACTTAGGTTTTTTAGTCAATGTTTCTTTTTTTTTCTCTAACAATTTTCATCAAACACACCACTGCTACTTTGCCTCTCCACTCCTCTACACCTTAAAACCTACTCAGAATCCTCATCCAATCCAGAAGACAAATGTGGTTCAATAACAAGACTTATGTCCTGATAAAATGGAATGGTGCCTCCTTCAGGACCTTAACACTAGGGGCAAAATATGACATTTTCACAGGCTATATGAATACCCTATCTACTAGATGAAGAGCAAAGTTCTTTTACCATGGTTGCATTAGCTGAACTAACCCTTAAAGAGCCTTGCTTTTGGCCAGAAACTGCCCGAGGTATGACTGTTTTCTTCTTATGTGACACATAAAAAGGGTGTGGCTTCAGAGCTTTGATGCTATAAAAAGTCTTGGTAAGAGTCATATGTTTAAGTTAACACTGATGATTGTTTTAGTTCAGAAAACAAAATACATGCTTCAGTTCACAAGAGCAGTTCGCAGAAGCTGTTCTGCCACTCTCTTTCCCTTCCTAGAGTAATCCATACCCTTGTTTCACTTCCTAGAATAATCTTTACCTTGATTTATCATTCATCTTAGAAGAGTTTCAAAGGTAGAACTTGCCAGTTCTTTTCAATACCAATTTATGAAGGTGGAAAAGGGAATTCACTGTCCTACATTAGTTCTAGTTGATAGGTTTCCATTTCCTGTAATACAATCAGTGACCAGCTTTATAACCTCTGCAACAAGAGACTATCTACCCTGGAATTCATGGCCACTATTGATCATTTTGGATGAGAAGGAAAATTCATATGTGTTTCTTCTTTTTTCTCTTCACAGCTGAGGTACAGCTGCACTCTGCATCTCTCTGGGAGTCTTCTTTTTTAACAAAACTAATTAAAATTAATGATATTTTTATATAGGAACTTCTAGTACTTAGTGCCTATGGTCATTTGTTAGAAGTTTAAAAATGAAAGAAGTCTATTTAATGCAGTTTTCCAGTTGGTTAGCATTGGTAGAACAGAAGTGCTTTGGAAAGCTCAAGATTTTAATTAAGGTGATAACTGTGTTTATTTTTTAAAATGAAATATCTTGCAACTTGGTTGAGTTGCTTGTTTGCAAAGATTAGAAAAATCAATATGCTTCGTTTACACTCACAAACCAGACTCAGTGTCGTGAGATAATAAAACTTTATTTTTACTCTAATGGTGTTTTCACTGCTATTTGCACCAAGAACACATTCATGGTGCCTGAGGTGTTGTTTGTCCATAACTGCTACAGTTTGTCAGCAAAGGTTTCCCTTTCAGAACTGTGACATGTGACATGAGAAGACTGACCTGTGTTTGTGAAAACATCATTCTTCTTCCCTCCTTCCTCAAGTTTTCTTTTTATTAGTTCTTTATTTATTAAAATATGAAATTCAAGGTTATCTTCATATTGTGCCATCCCCTCATTTCAAAACCACTATTGCAAACTGAAGTTTCAGGGCATCTCCAGAGATATCTCCAGAGGATGACCCAAAGCAAACTTTTGTTTTTAGTGACTGTGTGAAGAATGAAATCTAATTTAGATACTGCATGTGCCTTACGAATATTCCTGATTTTGCTTAGGTCCACAGATAGCTTGCTCTGAAGAAGCATCAGAGAGTGAATTTAATAGTGCTTTCTCATAGGGTGCATTGTCGCTTTGTCATTGCTATAAAATATGAAAAATCTTTCAGAAATAAAGTTTCTTCTAATTGTTTCTGGTTCATTTGGAACTTTTGGCTTGAACTTTTTGAATACTAGTTAGTTTGGGTTTGCTTTTTTTT
Organism: Coracopsis vasa; assembly: GCA_026283785.1. Classification (NCBI taxonomy): domain Eukaryota; kingdom Metazoa; phylum Chordata; class Aves; order Psittaciformes; family Psittacidae; genus Coracopsis; species Coracopsis vasa. The sequence goes on along the minus strand of JANHGB010063622.1, from coordinate 5,161 downwards.
TTTACCAGAATATGAGTTAGTTTTTTTCTATTTCTGTCAAACTCTTGAAAATCCAGCTAAGGCCAGACTCTTATCTTGCACAGGCTGCTTGGAATATTCCATTCTCAAAAAATGCATTTGATTCTTTATCGGACATAAGCACTGGTTTTGTAGCACTTAACCTCTGTAATAAGTATACAACCTAAGATTACTACAGTAGCAAATATTCTGCTGCATGTATTTTAATTATTGATAAGTAGCTGTCTACATTGGGTCCCCTGCAGCTATTAACAATACTTGCTTCACCGAAGCTGCCAACTGGACAGCTTCAAAGCACCGGAATACCAACAGTAGTGACGAGACCACTGCAGTGAATTTCAAAAGCAGAGATTCACAGCAGGAGTCTATTGATAACCCACATCTCAACCCACTCTACCACCCCAGAGGTGACTGTTCAACAACGACACCTTCCTGCACTGCAGATCCATATGAGTACTGGGAGGGTGGATTCACCTTGCATCCTTGACAGAGGGGTAGTCTGTGAAACTAATGTAATAAAACTACAGAATACTAATTAAAAAAAAATATATATATACAAAAAGACCCTGAAATTGCATGCAGTTTTCTCCCATGTCCCATGTACAAGTTAGCAGTCTCTTGTTCCATGGTGATTACATATTATAAGCTACTCATAATCTGATATCCACCTTGTGAGTGAGGTATATATAAGTCAGACACTGCAGAGTATTTTCATATATAGACACGTGTGTCTATCTCTTAAAGAAACCTAGGTATTTCTTTTATATATCTGTATAATAAAAAATGACTTCTTCAGTTCTATTCCCATAAAGATCATAATCCACATAACAGATTCAATACATTTTGTGCATTTTAGTTTGATTTTCTTGTTAGAGAAAGAATATTTAGATAGAAAGTAGAATAATAATTCATAGGGAGTGCATCTTAAAAATGTGATCCTTTAGTAAGCATTTGATTTTACCCCACTTTTATATTTCTTTCAACGTTATGCTTTCATAACTCTTTGGGATAAGTTTTCCCAAGGGTGGTTTTCTATAAAATGGGGAATGCATAGCTAAAAAGAGATTAATAGTCTTAGCTCAAGAAAAAGGAAATCCAATTCTTAGTTCTGAACAAGGTATTAGAAGCTATATAGTATATCTGCTCTCCTTGAGGAAAGTTACATCTTTTAAGGAATGTGAAACTCCTGGGGAGAGTCTGATTGAGCACAACAGGAAATTTTCACAATGAGAACGACCAGCTGTTTTAATAATCTTTACAGGAAAGTGGTGGATTCCCCATTGTTGGACACTTTTATGATTCAGCTGGACAGGGTGCTGGGCCATCTTGTCTAGATCATGCTTTTGCCAAGTAAAGTTGGACCACATGACCCTTGAGGTCCCTTCCAACCTGGCATTCTATGATTTTTTGATTATATGAAAAAATTACGAATCCCAGGTAACTCAGTAGTGTTTCATATCTGTGCTATGTTCATTAATAACTTGGAGACCTTATAATAATTCAATAGCTGACCTTCTAAATCGTAACATCTTGAAATTACCAAGAACACCAATTGAACTATTATGTCAAGAGCTCTGAAGTTTTTGCTATGGTGGTTATCTTGACAGCTGTAAATTATTCCTAATAAGATGTAAAATAAACTTCTAGCTTATACTGAATCAGAAGTATTTTTTATTACTTTCAGAAAATTAATAAGAGCTACCATGTTAAGTAGAACTAATGAGGGGGATTTATTTATCTCTTCTCCTGATATATGTTAATATGAGTGTATCTGTAGTTTGGATTAGACTATGTAATGCTGTTTTGACCAGAATTAGAATTTCTCAAAGGCTGTGCATTCTCAAATGGTTACCACTTCTGTTCAGCTGTTTCCCAACTCATAGTTTTAGCCTGGATGTTAGCAGTAATTGCAGAACACTAAATAGTTCATTTTAATCTTTAATAACTTTACATCTTTTCAGATTGATTCTTGGACTGTGAAATCGCTGTTGCCTTTGCAGTTTGATGTCTTAGCTCAGAACAAGAATATGAAATGAAGCATTTTCCATTGTTTTAGAAGATGATTCAACAAGTATTAAAATCGGAAAGCCTAATGCCCTTTTCTTGACTTTAAATGCAATTAGCACGTGTTATTATAAATTCCCTATATCAGTGTGTATCAGTGCTGACAGTGACTGATCTTGGCAAACGCCAAGAGTTGACAAAGTCCAATGTAGTTTTGTGTCAGTGTATGACATCACCACGGGGAGCTGGCATCTTTCTGTACTGACAACATGGAGGCTGGAATTAGAAATGAATGACAAGGTGCTTTTCATCTTTGATGAGAAAAGATTTTTGTGTCAAAATATCTCATTGCAGGAACAGTTTTTCTCTAAGCACTTCTTGTCCTGGACACATTGTGTCCATAATAATGGTGATGGAGGGGGCAAAATTATTGCGCAGTGCTGCTAATTGATAAAATCGCAGAAGTTCTGCATCCTCAGATAATGACTGTTTGAATGCTACCATATTGTGCTATTGACAGATACCATTCAGAGAAAGACTTAGTGCATTCACTATTTAAATATATATATATATATATATATAAAGAAAATCAAAGGTATCTCAAGTTTTGAGGCCTTGTGTAGGAATAATTTTGAATTTACCTGACAAAAATAAATAATCTAGTTCAGAAATGTGTTTTAAGGATTTAATCACATAATACATAGGAAGATAAATTACCTGAATTATGTTTTCTTGTTCTTTTAAATAGCAGAACACCTACCTGGTCACTCAGTGCAAGTGGTATCAAATGACATCTGAATTTAGAATGTTTAATAATTAGCCTAGTAAATGGATTGATAGTGCTTACATTAAAATCAGTATTCAGACAAGTGCCTATGTTTCTCTTGTTTTAAATCAAATATGATCTTTGAAGCACTATAGGAACACCTCAGAATGGTGTAAGTAAGATATTTTCAGAGAAGTGTATAACTTCTAGAATGACATTACCTGAAATTATGGCTTGTAAGAAAGTAAGCTTAATTTTGAGAGACAATGAATGCCCTAAATGATTATTAAGTCCTGTAGATTTGCAGGACATCTTGATCAGTTTGCCAAAGCTTAGAGAACACTTTTACTTTTCATAGCAAATTTATCTATTGAAAATCAGATAACATACAGGTTGCAACTTGAGCTTTCATGTTTGTAGTTTATTTATTCTGCCATTTACTTAAAACTTGTGATTAGATAAATCACAGACAGCAGATTCTTTTACTAGTCTTATCCTCTCTACCTCAGATCTTCACAAAGCCTGAAAGTATGAAAACAAATTCCAGTTCAAGGTATAATATCTGTACAATTAAATAAAGTTTTCCTTGTATTGAGAAGTTTTAAAATCTAACTCTGAAATAGACTCTTCAAAACCAAAAATTGAAAAGGTATGCACAAAAGAAGTCAACAGGGGCTTGCAAATATTGAGGTCTGTTTACAGAGCAAGACTTCCAATGTGTACAAACAAACATAATTTACTAGATCTATTGAAGCAGGAAGAAATGATTGGTTCCTCTCTCCTCCTTGATCTTTGGGATTTTTAACATTGTCTTGAATGAAAAAGTGTGAAGTTGCAGTCTCTGGAACCTTTCTCCAGATGATTATCACTTGTTTCTTTCGGCTAAACTGAGCTTCATTCTCCTTTTCTCTGAAAAGGTGGACATTTCAGAGAAATCTGTGGGAGTTAATGGAAGTACATCAATATACAGATCATATAAATGTAGTTTGAAGTTTGAGTATCGTCTGTGTAGATCTTTGCCAAAGAGACAAAATTTAATCCTCATTTATTTGATAATTCTCTTTCACTAATGGAATTTGAATAAACAGTCTTTAATTTGTGTTTATAAAGCATAAATATATTAATGCAGTGTTTAGAATTTTAATACGCTTTTCACAGTTTTTATTACCTTGATACAAAAATAGAATACATAGTTGTGATCTATAGCGTTAAAATCCTGATCATTAAAAAATACCATAAATTATTTAAAAACCTGCATATTATATGCTGGTAAATATTTAGTTGGAATGAACAACTAGCCAAATTAATTGTCATAGCTTGAAAAAAAAGCATTTGAACTTGTTTTCTGCCTGAAAGTCACAGGAAAGTTGTTGATTAGCAATTATCACCATTCTGCCCACTTTAATAGATGGTGGAAATAACCAAATTGCAGCTAGAGGAGGGTGTGCAAAAAGAAGAGAGAAAATAATGTGAAAATGAAGAGGAGACCACTTCATAGCATGGAGTCTCTCTGCCTCTGTTATCACATGAAGTGAGAGGAAAGATACAGGCTCTCTATACTCACCTTCCTTATTATAATGCTTGCCAAAAACTTTGCAAAGCTCATTGTCACTAACACGTCCTCCTTCCCTCTACAGTATTTTGAGGTGTTTTTAGAAATGCTAAAAGTCTTGACAGTTTGCTTTAGGCTAGAGAATTCTCTTTTCCTTGTTGGGCCAAAGCTGGCAGAGGCCTGTAAGAATTTTTAGCATTTATTTTCATCTTTCTCATACCATCAAGTAGGCAAAATTAATCTGCAAAGGATTTGAACAATAGATTTTAATGTTCAGGATATTTCAGGAGGTTTTAGCATATTTGAAATTAGTGCTGCCTTTCCTATGTATAGGCAAAGATAAATAGTTATATGTCATGACTTACAGAATAGACATTCTGCGGCTCTTGCCTTAGATGTACTGGGAGGGAATTTAAAAAATGTCATAGACCTTTTCAAATCAGTCTGATGTCTGTTTTGTTGCCTATGCTAAACAAAACTCGACAAGATTTCTCTGAAGCAGACCTATGTATTTGCATAGATCTTCTAGGCAAAAATGGCACTGAAAATCAGTTTCAACTTCTCTAGAATTCTTGCTTTCTTGTAAAATTGGATGATATATTTTTCATTTAGAACATATATAAGTTGAAAAAATAGCTTATTTACCGAAAAACAAAACAGACACATTTGAATTTCATAGTAGTATTAATGACTACGACTTGTGCTTATGGAAGATTATAAACAGCAGGTTTGTTTTTTTTTTTTGTGCCTGGGATTGCTCCAACCCAGGTGTAGGACCTTGCACTTGGCATGGTTAAACTTCATAAGGTTGGCATCTGCCC
>JANHGB010063618.1:0-18650 GCA_026283785.1 Coracopsis vasa | reverse complement strand
TGCAGCTGGTGGAGGCACAGGCCCTTCGGCCCTGTTTGGGACGCTGCTGCTTAAGCCAGCTGAAAACGCCTCTCTCCCGCTGATGCTCCCCCTTCATTGCTGGCCTCCACCCTACCTCTGCTAGGCTGTTCAATTTTATGTTGGAGGTGTAAGCGCTGAGCGTTCTGGACAGCTGCGTAAGGGAGGCATAGGAGAAGTGAGCATACTGCAGCTCTTGAGTGTGCGGCTGGGAACAACTGTCATATCATCAAATAGAGAAGTACGTGGTGAAATACAAGGTGCTCAGCTACAGTAAGCTAGCTACAGGTCACAAGCTACCAGTGGTGTGTTTTAAACCAGATATGAATATCCTTTATGTTAGGGATCCCACTTTATTATTTATATGAACCTTCCTCTGATTCCTGTAGAATCCAGGGTGTGTTGGTGTTGATTCAATGTCTTGCTCAGTATCTGTACACTTACTACTGGTATTTAGTAGCTTCTCTGCAACTGTTATGCCTTCTTAACCTGTGCAAGTGATCTCATTTTGTTGGATTTATGTTTTGCAAAGTTACACTAAAGTTCCATATTTCACTGACTTTACATCTCGCTTGTGAGAAGGGATTTCTTTGAAGCCTGTGTTTAATCCTTGTTGCAGTAATCATTCCACAAATTCCGTTATCCTGCCCAAAGTAACTCTTCTCCATTAACTTGCTAAAAGCTCTGTAGTTGACCTTTTACTTCATGAATACTACGTGTCTTTGAAACAATATAAAAAGTATAGTGCTGTTTTCATGGTGGCCTATGCATGTGTGAAGGGATAGGTACCTTTTTTTTTAACCTGGTTGTTAATGTAGGGTGAGCTAAGTTTATATATGTAAAGCAAACTCCAAAGTTTGGTTTCTTTTTTTTTTTTTAATAATATTCCAGCTTGTTCCATGTGTGAGATCTTGAACATAATCTCATTTGTAACTTGAAATTTGTTATTTCCAGCAGAATTTCCCTGCAGCTGTACTGCAGATGCAGGTGCTTGCTTTCACCCAGTTTATGGCTCCTGTAGGTCCTCTGTTTATGGGAAGTAATTTTCTAGGCAGCAAACATTAACTTTGTCTCAAATTCTTTTCCCTGCAGGAAGCTGCACAAGCCTTGATTTATGCTGGGATGGCAGGGTCCAACTTGGAAAACATTCAAGAAAAAATAAATGAGTACTTGGAAAGAGTTCAAGCTCTCCATTCAGCAGGTAGGTAGGGACTAACTAAACCTGTGCTTAAATTCATTGAGTGGAAAGCCTTTCAGTGCTGTGAAATATGTCTCAATGATGTGTGCTGGTTTTCATTATTCTGATTTCCTTGTCTTTTGTGAAGGATGACAAATAAAACAAGTACATCAGTGCTTTGAATTCTGATATATCAGAAATGAAGTAGAGATTTACTTCCTAAGGATGCGGGTGTGGGTATCCTTTCCTTTTAAATATTCCTAGGAACCACAACTGCAGAGCAAACCTGAAAAAGTAATTCAATATAGCAACAAAAAATGTTCAGGAACAAATCAGAACTCACATCTAAGCCTCAGCTGCATGATGGATTTGAAGCAAGTGGGTTCTGGTATTCCTGTAGAATTACTAACTTTGAGAGGGCAAAGAGCCCTTAGCTCTCCTAAGGGTTTTCTTGTTTGATCTGTTTTGGTGTTTGTGCTTAGACCAAAATCTCAAATTTTTGTATATCTGCAATTCTCAGTTAGAAGCATAGAATCACTCGGCCAGAAAGGGGCTTGGGAGGTCTGTAGACCAATCTTCTGCTCAAAGCACTGTAGACTTTGATTTTTGGACCAGGTTGGTCAGGTCCAGTCAGGTCCTCAAAATGCCTGAGAACAGAAATCTCCTTCAGGTCATTAATTAAGGTATTAAATTATATTAAAGATAGACACCTGAGGAACTTGTATGTTACCATAGGTGACTTATTTTCACAAATGATGCAGTATTTTGGGTGTTGAAATTAAATGATCTTAAGGTCCTTTCCAACCCAAACCATTCTATGATTCTGTTTTGTATAATTAAACATCCTTGTCCTTAATATAGTATGAAAAAGGTTTTATTTACATTGACTTGTGAAATACCCTGAGAGTGTATCTCTGCTTCAGGGAGTGGTAGTGGTGGTGATTGCTTGTCCTTACAAAGATATTTTTAGCAAAATTAGGAAAGATTTGCTTTCCAGCCAAGAAATAAATACTGCCCGTTTGATTAGAGCTGCCAGTGTTTCAGTACCAGTAGCTGTTTTTACATACCTGCTACTGTAGAAAGCTAAATACTTTCTTTTTCATTTAGTTCAGTCACAGAACACAGACCCTCTGAAGTCAAAACAGCAGTTGGACTTGGAGCGTGCTCACTTCCTGGTTACACAGGCTTTTGATGAAGATGATAAAGGCAATGCAGAAGAAGCTATAGAGTTGTACACAGAAGCAGTGGAACTCTGTTTGAAAACAGTATGTTAAGCTACAGATTAACTTGGTGGAATTATGTGATGGTAAGAAATTCTTCCACTTACACAAGTGACTGACCCTTAAAGGCTGGCTTAAAAATGGAGTACCTGTATTTCTAAAACCTAATTTTTTATTTGTTTGGTTTTTTTTTTTTTTTTGTTTTTTTTTTTTTTTTTTTTACTTCTTCCACTGTTTGGGGTTTTTTTTATTTTGGTTTTTTTGGGGTTTTTTTGGTTGTTTTTTTGGGTTTTTTGGGGTTGTTTTTTAAGTGTTTCTTGCAGGATTTGTACTATGTTGCTATTCAACACTGTAAATTTATGGGGACTTGAGATTTATGTGGTTTTCCTGAAATGGATTATACTAAAACCTAGAAGTATTCTGTAACTGTTCTCATGTTAATTTTCACTCTGGAGCAAATGCAACACTAAACCACAAATTAAACCAGTTAAAACGGAAGCTGTCTGGCTGATGTGTCAGCTGTATTGCTTTCTGACTACATTAAAGGAAGCAATTTAAGGGGAATTTTTGTATGTAACAGTTTCTGAGAAAATAACAGACTACTGATGCCAAAACTGGTAAAAATTCTACTTGATTACTCTGTGCTCGACATTAAAGCTGTTACATGTGAATTTAATTCACGCTGAAATTAATGGTAAGGATCAATTGGCTATTATGTAAATGATGAAGAATGTAATTACAGGTACTGCTTTTTTCCCTTAAGTCCAGTTGCCTTAAATAACTCATTACAGGAAGAGGCTCACCATCATAATGTAACTCCACCAAGTCTGTTTTTCTCTTCTTTTTTGCTTTTTATAATGTAAATATATGTGGGGTTTTGGGAGGGGAGTGTTACTTTTGTTACATTCTAGAGTAAAATCTGTCTGAATTCTGTAAACTGTTATTATGTAGGCTAAAATACCCTGGTGATACAGTGTAACCGGATGAAGACTAGAACTGCCCTAGTTTTTTCCACTTGAGCTGCTGGAGCAGAGCATTTTCAGTCTATTAGATAATGTTTACTGCAGCAGCATACTGTTTTTCCTCTGCTGTGTTCCTCCTTGTGTCAGTGCATTGCAGATACTACTTATATATACTGAAGTTAGTCTGAAATTATCTCATATTAACAACTGCCTTTATCACATATTTCACCAGAAATACTGGTGAAGTGTCTTTTAATCTTCACTAGCATATTAATTTGCTGAGATGACTGTAGGCTCTGCCCCTCAGGGTGATCAAAAAGTACCACCTTCTTCCCAGGATGAAAGAAGGCACTCTGTTATCTTGAAGCTTTACTTCTGTCTTCTCCTCAGTAGATTCAGGTGGAGAGATTTAGTTCTTCCTTACTCTTGAAGTACTTGGAGAGCAGCCATTCCTCCTTTTCTATGGCTGACTCCTAGATAAGTGCTCTGGTGTTCCTGCTTATCTTCATACGTCTTTCAGAGTCTTTTCTAACCAGGAACTCTGGAGTGTAATTTAATTGCAAATGAAAACATTTGCTTACAAAGGGTGTTTCTAGTTTTGTTTCTTGATGTGAAACTAGCTTGCCTTTTGTTTCCTCAGTTGACCTAGCTGACTCAGGAGAATCTGTAAAGGTACAAGTCTAGAACTTGAGACTTACTTGTTGGTGTTACAGGAAAAGGCACACCTCATGCTGTGCCTTTTGCAGATTCTTTAGCTGCAGTAGCCATGCTTCATCTGTAAGGAGAACAAAAGCATGAACTATCATAGCTGACCTCCTAACTGAGAAGTCAGAATTCTTGATACCTGTTTTAGTGCCTTCTCATAGATAATTTTATGCCTGTGCTTGCAAGTTAAAAATCTTGTTCTTGCACATCTGTCTTGTTTATTTGTATTTTAAAGTAAAATTGTTTGTTTGAAAGTAAATGTTCAATTTTTTTTTTTTTCCTAAGTTACCATGATTATTTTCAGCTAATTTGGGAAAAGGATTGGAACACATTTAAGCTCAGTAGTATAGATAACATTTGTTCTTGTCTTCTTTCTGCCCGTAATGTTTTAATATGGTTAATTCTTCTGGAGAATTTTTGTTGTGTACAGTGTTTCCCATGCTGAAGAATTTTAAATACCATTTATGTTCTAGAAACACTTATTTAGACCAGCAAAATTACATTTGCTCACTTAGTATGCTTTTTATACTAAGATATAAAAAAATGTCAAAACACATTTGCTCATCTCAAAAGAGAAAAAAATTGAAAAAAAAATGAAAAAAATAACTAGTTGATCTTTGTTGTAACCTGTAAGTGTGGAATTTTACAAACTGAGCTTATAAAACCTGCTGGTTTTTGGATATGTAGGTTTTTCTTTTATTTTGTATTTAAGGCTACTGAAACTTCAGAAGCAGGCCTCCAGTCCAAACTGAAACAGCTGGCTCGACAAGCACTGGATAGGTGAGTACTGCTAATGTTAGTGAACATACTTGCTCTCAGCTCTAAGTGCACTCTACGAGTTGGATTCTCAATCTAGCATGTCTGTTCTGTACTGCAAAGTATGGATTCTGAGTAGAGTTTGCTCCTGTAGAGATCTCCTTGCAGACAGCTGCCAGCTGCTCTACCACTGACTACCACAGCTCTTGTGCCAGCCCTCTGGGAATATTGGGGCATGCAGAATTAGGAAAGGACTATGTATTTGTTGATACCAACGCACTACTTCAGTATTCAGAGTACTCTACTACAATTACTGGCTTTTATAAAAATGCTGAAACACAGAGATGTGTTTCACATTCTCTGTGTGAAACACAGACAGGATGTCAATGTCCCTTCATGAGGAAAACAGTTTGAAAACTGGGACATGCTTATCTTGATGGTAACAATCTAGTTGTAGTGTAGATATAGTGAAGTGCAGTCTATATCTGAAACAAATGACACGAGCATAAGTTCACTCTTAATTCTTTTCAAATCAGCTGTTTGGTGCTGAGTAATGGACTCTGTTGGGCTACATTTCAGTGTAAGCTGGTTTTTAGCACTTTTCAGTCTGTGTTAAGAAACAAACCAAACTTTTTGCATGTGTGTGACTATTCATCAGCTTAAGGCAACAACAACAGAACATAGCTTCTGAGTACACAGCCTTCAAGCCATTGACGTGCTGGGTTGTGAGAATACTAGTGGGTTTTTTTTCTGCTTTTGTAGCTGTTAGACAAATCCTGAAGGTATGAGGGGACACAAATCAGTTTTCTCTCCCTGTGTTTCAGTGGCCTTGTTCATTATCTGGAAGCTGAGAACACCTACACCAATTCTCCTCCTAACGTAATTTAAAGGCAGCTGTCCTGGTTTTGGCTGTGATAGAGTTAATTTTCTTTTTGGTAGCTGGTACAGTGCTATGTTTTGGCACTAGTCTGAGAATAGTGCTGATAACACACCAGTGTTTTAGTTGTTGCTCAATAGCACTTATCCTGATCAAGGAGTTTTCAGTCTCTCATGCTCTGCCAGTGAGGAGGGGCATGGGAAGCCAGGAGGAAGCAGCGACAGGACCCCTGACCCAAACTACCCAAAGGGCTATTCCATACCACAGCATGTCATGCCCAGTATAGAAACTGGGGGGAGTTACCTGGAACGGATGAATCACTGCTCAGGTTGGGCTGGGTATCAGTCAGCAGGTGGTGAGCAATTGTATTGTGCATCACTTGAGTTTATTGTTCTTTTTTCCTTTTCGCTTTTGGTTTTATATTCTTACCACTTGTTACTTCCCTCATTATCACTATTAGTAGTGTTATACTGTGCTTCAGTTATTAAACTGTCCTTATCTCAACCTGTGGGTTTTTCATTCTTTCAATTCTCCTCCCCATCCCACCTGTGGCAAGGGGAAAAGTGGGTGGGGGGAGTGAGCAGCTGTGTGATGCTGAGGTAACCATGACAGCAACAAAAATCTAGTGAGTTCTGCCACAAGTAGTTTATATATGAGTTGGAAAGGCTGTATTTTAATTTATTCTGGAACATATAGTAGTACTGGCATCAGAAATTGATTTCTTTTCTTAGAAAAGTGGTGGAGGTCAACTTGGCATTTGTTCATTCCATTTAACATGTGTGGGAACATGAACCAAGCAAATCAATTACTGAGCCATAACTACTTTTCTGTCATTGTAAACAATTTTTATTTGCTTTAGAGCAGAGGCACTGAAGGAGTCTATGTCAAAGTCATCTCAGAAAAAGTCAACTGCAGCTAAACCAAATCATCCTGTCAGAACATTCTTTCCACTGGGACCTGATTTTTCTTTAAATGATAAACCACAGACAATCAGAGCAGTGCAGGCTAGTGAACCTCAAGGTCAGAGATACACTGCAGAGGAGATTGAAGTCCTGAGGTAAGCTGAAGAGAAGTTTTTCCAAATTTCATCATTTGTGCTCACATCCTTTGTGCATCTTACACAGTAGATTGAAACAGCTGAAGCACGAGGTTATAAGCAGAGAGTTGGAAAACCACCTCTTACCTCATTTTTGGTATTATCTACACATTACTAAATTGATGTATTATTTATGGTGATGTATTAGTGGCTTTTGTGGGAGGAGGTTGGAACTGGATGATCTTAAGGTCCTTTCCGACCCAAACCATTCTGTGATTCTGTGATTTGAAAATATTTTGCATAGCTCTTTTCAGTTAACTCCGTATTTGAAACTGAAATTACATTCATGTTTAAATATGATCCTCATTTTTTAGAAGGTGTTCTGTGCATTTTAGTAAAAAATATATCAATAAACATGCAGTATTTTTGTTGTTGTTTGACAAAGTATTCCAAAATAACTGCCCCAAATCTGGTGTTGCTAATTATTAATTGCTGTCAGCTTACTCGAAGACTCTTTAATGAGAGGCCTAAGTGACTTGAGAAATTACATTTAGGCAAACATAGTTTTAAATGTGACTTCTAAAAGTAGCAAGAGGTTTGTGGCTGATAACCATTTTTATCCTGGCATGGAGACTTGTCCACGGATATGTACGTGCAGGATTAGTGCTGAGTCATCAAGTACTGCACGTTTCAAACCCAAATAAATATAGTGGTGGTTTCATTTTCAACAGATATTTCCACAAGCACTGTATCTTGTTTGTTTTTAAAAACTAAGTTTGTTGTTACCTTCTGCAACTTGGTGTTTGAAAGATGACAGACATGTTTGTAACTTCTTTTTTCTTTTGACTTACAGGAAGACTTCAAAAATTAATGGCATTGAGTATGTGCCTTTCATGAGCGTTGATCTGAGGGAACGTTTTGCCTTCCCTATGCCATTTTCGTAAGTGTGATTCAATTACTCAACTTTACTTTTGTTTTTATTTCCGAAGCTTTCCCATATTTGATGTTTCTGTGTTTTGTTTTCCAGAGTTTAAAATTGTTTGAATAGGCTTTTAAGCATAATTCAGGGAGAGATATTTAAATACTACCACTTCCTTCTTCTAGTCTGATTGTAAAATTTCAGCGTAAGCTGATCTAGTTCTGCACTGCTTTTGCAGTTGTATCTTCAAGCCCATAAGGACAATATTTTATTTGGCTTTTTAGAATATTAGGCTGGACTGCCAGCTTGGGTCAGTTTCCTGATTCTGCTGCTTACTAATGAGTTTAGCTCCCTCTCTCTCAGTTACCTGTGAAATGAAAGTGATAGAAAATTCCTCTATAAAAGGACTGTTCTGAGGAAGAGTGATATGTAACTGTTACACCTTCATTCATGAGCAATAATAATATGTTAAGATTACATAGCTATAATAGACAAAAACACTGGGGGTTGATATTTGGGTTTGGGTTACTTTGGTTTTGGTTTTTTTTCCACTAATGGCTTGTCAAACAGACAAGCCTTGATATTTCAGAACTAAAGAAACTTTATATTTTTAGTTTATCATACTGAAATAAAGTGAAGAATTTGAGTTTCTGCTATTGTAGATGGCTTTTTGGAATCCAATTCTCCTGTTTGGTCCTGTATGAAGGAAGTTCTTGGGTTGCATTTCATGGTTTTGATATTTTTTGATTTTTCTCTCTAAAAATCACAAACTTAGCAGTAGTGTTCTTTGAGAGTGTTTTACAGCTCTGTATATAACACTGTGTAATTGTTCTGTAAATGTTTTGCACCGTCTATCAGACATAGATAAGACGAGGCATAACATGAAAAGCTTTACTAAACTGCTGGTTTATTTCTACTACTGACTTATTTCTACTCTTTTTCCTCTTAAATATAGTGATAAATGTGGGAAGTTACCATTATCCCCCAAACAGAAAGCAATGTTTGCTAAGTGGGTGCGACCAGATGATATAACAAATAACCCCACGATGATTTATACTGTGTCAAGTTTCAGCATAAAGCAGGTAAGTTGTTCCTAAAGAGAAAAGTGTGCTGCTAGCAGTGTATTGCAGGGGACCTTCTTGTTCAAAAAAAAGTCCCCAAATGTGAGAGTGCTTTCCATGGTTCTCATGAGATTAAATAAATAGTATCACTTCAGATTCCATGCATTTTCTAGCCATGAGAATAAATAGCTGTGTTAGCAGTGTAAGTGAAAATCAAAATTTGAATTCCAGCAGAAAATCCTATTTTCCAGAAATAGTGGTTAAGAAAAAAGGTAAGGTTACTCTGCAGCAAATTGTTCACTTAATTTACTGCATGGAAAAAATAATGAGCACGATTTTTAAGTTTTCATTAGACAGGAAGCAGGGTGACCTATTGAGAATCATGGGAACATCTTGCTGAGTGTTGAGTTGCAGATGTAACAAGCTACACTGGAATCAACAGTAGAATATGCCATTGGATATGGTTTATATTATGCAGTTTGTTTTGGGTAGCGGGGAGGAAGTGTGAGTGAATGCTGAGGTATCTGCACTTATCTTTGATTCTTATTAATAATTCTAACTGGTTTGCTCTGTAGGGGCCTCGTGTTGAGCAAGCATATATTTCCTGTCTTTTCAGGAGTAACTGCTTCTCTTGGTTGAAATCTTTCCCATTTGAAGGGAAAAACTAACTGATGATTTTCCTTCCTTCCATACATCCTATTTGTTTTTCAGTATCTAAGTTATTAGCAAATGTCCTCACTGTCTTTCTTTTCTTGATAGACAATAGTGTCAGATTGCTCTTTTGTGGCATCACTAGCTATCAGTGCAGCATATGAAAGAAGATATAACAAAAAATTGATCACGAGGTAAGTAGCTGTTGCTTTCTAAGATTTTTTCAGACTTAATAACTGCCAAGCTTCTGCAATATGTATGACAGTTGCAGTTGGACACAGTAAAAAACAGCATTTGTTTCACTTTCATCTCTTTGGGACTCGTGGCTTCAGCACGTCTGAGAGGGAAGCCAACTTTATACAGATACGTATGCAGACACTGGAGTTAAACTTTGGATGTGCTTGGAGGAATTTTAAATAGTTTGGAAGGTTTTGTTTGGGTTTTAATAGAAATTTTACTTTATAATGCTTTATATAATGCAAATTTTCCTATTTTGCTATGCCAGCTGCTATGCAACGGGCATAACATCTCACTGTAGAATTAATGTTAACAGCGCTGTCTTAGTTCTACTTGACAGGCATCCTGTGATAAATTTGACATGGGTTTTGCCACTGCCAAGAGCCTGTTGCCAGACCAGTGTGTAAACACTGTTCGTGGATTTTTTTGGTTTAACCTATACTCATTAAAACTGAACTTGTTCTTTTTTGAGAGCAGTGAGTTCTGTGCTGTCTTCTCCTTCTTCAAATGTTTGACTTGTCATTCAGGCAAATACTGTATTTATACTACAGATATGTAAATAGCATTTGTTTGATAGTAAGATAAATTTGTTTGCCTTGCTTCTGATGGAGAAACAATTAGGTTACTTATATTCTCTCTATCACTGTATTAAGCAGAGAACTGCAGCAAGAGCAAGGCCTGAGAAATAAGACCTGTTTAAACATCTTTGTCATTTTTACTGAATTGAAGTTGCTCTTCCATATGTATGTTCAGTGAAAATTCTAGAAATAGACTGTGTTAATCCCACTTCTGTTATCAGTGTGTGTGCAGCCTAGGTATTTATGTCATAATTTCTTTTTTTTTCTTTTCTTTTTTTTTTCTTTTTAACAGTATAATTTACCCTCAGAATAAGAAGGGAGAACCAGAATATAATCCATGTGGCAAATACATGGTAAAGCTTCATATCAATGGTGTACCTAGAAAGGTAAATGGTTTGGGGGAGACTTTTATTCTGGTAATTACACTGAATATTTCTGTGGCTACCTTTCACAAGGTATTAGATACTTTACAAGAGAGTACTGTCATAAGCCCCATTTTACATAGGAGAAAGCAAGGCATGTTATCACAGGTCACCTATAGACGTAGAACAGAATTTCTTGTTCACTTGGGCAAACCATTGCAGGATTGTTAGAGGTTTCCATATGTGAGAATGATGGTTGGGGCTGGTTGTGTCTGAAAAGCTGTACATTTATGAATGTTTGGGCTTATTTTTTTAAATACTTCCAAAATACTTTATTGGAATAATGATGATTTTTCATCTATTTCCCACAGGTAATCATAGATGACCAGTTACCTGTTGATCATAGTGGGGAACTTCTCTGCTCTTATTCTAACAATAAGAATGAATTATGGGTATCATTAATAGAAAAGGCTTACATGAAGGTCATGGGAGGATATGATTTTCCTGGATCAAATTCTGTAAGTACTAGATTATTTCTAAGAGGCAAAAAATTCCTCTTAGATAATCTTGAGTCAAATAATTTTCCTTCTAGTGAAATCAAAGTAAATTGCATGGGGAGGCAAGTATTTGTTTTGACATTTTCTTGGTTTTTTTTCTGTTTCTTTCACAAATATGCTTAGCTGTACTGTTTGGTGCTTATGGTTGGGAAGGACATGTATTTATATAATCTAGATGACTGTGTTGGGTGAAGTAATTATTTTTTGCCTTTTTCGGTATTGCTGATTTTGGTTTCTAACTGTCATTCAATAGATAGGGCAGTTGGTTAGGAAAAGAACAGGCTAGTCATTTAGTACGTGTATGTAGAGGGAGCAAGTACTTTGATCTGTGCAAGTTTGTTCATCGGATTTACACTCTTTTACATAAATATGTGTTGGGTTCTTATAATGTGGTTACTAAAGAAGCAGTCATTGTACTGCAGCTAAGATGACATGCAAACTGTTCTTTCAAAGGACAGGTTACTGAAAATGGCAGCCCACATAATCTTCCTTTGCTTAGGAAGAATTTCTGATTTTAATTTAAAATTGTTTAAAATTTTAACACTGTGTTTTTATTTTATGGTGCTGTCCACATTCTAGTTGATGTCTTAATAATTGAATTCTTGGAGGATTCACTAGATAATCATTGTCTTTTGAAAAATGATAATGGAGACAAATGTGGCTTTCTATAAGGGGTAAACTTGTCATACATTTTTATGTTTATGTCAATGTTAGGCTGCTTTATTTTGAAGGACAGAATCTTCTTGTTAATAATTTTATTATTCTCATTGTTGTCCTATAACTTGCTATCAGGAAGAACAGCTTGACTTGTGACGTTTAATCTCCACCCTTCTTGCCCTTCTTTTTCGACTGTAGCTTCCTTGTAAAATCAGGCTGTGGTGTACTTGTAATTCCTCAGGTTCCTACTCACCAGTACTGGTTATTGACACTTCATTCATTTATAGTTTTACTCTTGCTTTGAAGAGTACAAGGTGAAAGAAAAGGGAATAACCAGTATTTCAGGGAGATAAAATTTATGGAAATATGTGTCAGTGTCAGCTTTACTGAAAAGGTTAAAAACCCAACCCTGAGCCTTAGAAGTAAAACTTAAATAATTTAAAATGCAGGTATAATAGCAAAGTTCCAGATGGTTTCTGAGACTGTGCTTTAAAAAGTCTCTGAATCAATTAAATAAAATACATCATAGAATTGAACACAACTGATCATTCTCTTATGCTTCTTCCATTGCTCTGAAGTTACAGTTTTTCATTAGTTCACTTGGTTCACTTTCCAGCTTTTGTCTTAACCTCATCAAATAAGGTTTTGTTTGTTTAATATAGTCTTAATCTTGAGCCTTTAATGTGTAGAGGTATATTGTAACTTGTGTATACTTGATTTCTTTCAAGACATTTTTATAACCTGTGTACAGACATCATATGCTTATAGATGGATCATCTGCTCTGATTTCTTTTGAATGTTTGTGTTTCAGAATATTGATCTCCATGCACTGACTGGTTGGATACCTGAAAGAATTGCTATGCACTCTGACAATCAAGCTTTCAATCAAGATAGTACTTTCAGAATACTTCATCAGAGGTAGAAGTTTTTAATTTCCTAAGTACTTAAAATGCTTGCTGTTTAGTAGCTGTGTTACCACTCTGAAAGCAGTACAGTCACCACAGATCCTTAATAGCATTTTGGTACTGCTGCAAGTTGTGCTTTATAAGGCCTTCACATTGCTTTCTGGAAGAAGATTTGAGGTACTGGTGGTGTTGATTGATAGACCAGAAGAGTGAAATATTGTGGAATTTTATTTGAGGGGATTTTTCTTCTTTACATATGAAGAAAAAGAGTAGTGGCCATTTCTTGATGAAGAAAATGGAATATAGAGTCAGAGAAGAGCAGCTTGGAACCAATATACCAGCTAAAAGTGTTTAAAAAGTAGACGGGCATGCGTTCTGTGTTCTCACAGAGTTCCCCAGATCTTTGGCATTGATCTGCTGTCCTTAGCAAGCGGATATAGTATAGTATTTCTAATTGTATCACAAGACCTTAGTTATTATACCCCAATAGTAAATCTCTTGGAGGAGCAGCAGAAGTCTTTCAAAACTGCAATACTGGTCTTCAGATGTGTGAAGAGTGTCTTTAAAAAGTGACACAGATTGAACTTCAGGTTGATAAATGCTGATTTTTATTTATAAAAATATGAAATTATGAAATTGTATGGAAATATATTTTTCATTTAAAACCTGTACTTAAATACTGAAAGAAAATAGTTTCACTTTCTCAAGCTTTTTCACTAGTGGTTTCTGCTGACAAAAATTGTATTCCAGTTTTTATAAAGCAGGGTCACAATAATAATATAAAACCACGTTATTACAATATCTAGCAAATGTTAGTTTGAAACTTGCAAGATTTTAAATTAAAAGCTATTTTAATTTATTTTAGCTTTTTTAAAAGCTAATTTTAAATTAAAAGCTATTTTTCACCTCTCTTTGAACAGATTTCACAAGGGAGATGTGCTTATTACAACAGCAACAGGAGTGATGTCTGAAGAGGAAGGAGAAAAATGGGGTTTAGTTCCAACCCATGCATATGCAGTCTTGGATATAAGGGAATATAAGGTATCAATGTTTTCAGATGCCTGTTTGAAAGCTGTCTGCAATGGATAGCTGTTGATTTTTTTGCTCTAATGGCTGCTAGAGTTTATTTTGTCTTGAGCTCCATTGGGAAATTCCAGAAAGCTTAATGATGCTGTATTTTCTTGAGTGACTATTCCATACTCTATGTTAATATAAATATAAAAATTACCTTGAGAAGATGAATCCAGCAATTTTATTTCTTTAGGGACTTCGGTTTCTTCAGTTGAAAAATCCCTGGAGTCACTTACGTTGGAAAGGACGATACAGTGAAAATGACATAAGAAATTGGACCCCAGATTTACAAAAATACTTGAACTTTGATCCAAGAACAGCTCAGAAAATCGACAATGGTAAGAAGATTTAAAAAGTCACTATCTTTTCAGATAATATAGATCTTTGTGGAAAGAAATGCTTAAGTACAAGGAGAGGGAGAGTAAGACTAAATAGCTCCAAAGTTTAGGAAGTCTTTGTGTATTTAAATCTGTAATTTCAGGTTTGTCTGTGGTTTAAGTTTAATGTGGACTGTTTAATATAGATCAAATTAACTGACAAGAAATTATCTCCTTGCTTAACTGTTGCTACCTCAGTATCTGGGCATGGCAGGTCAGGGCAAAGATAACGTTCTGATAATAAGCTGCGTAATGCTGCTTTTTAATACATGAATAGACCTTTTGTGGTTTGGAGTTTTTGCCTCCAAAATTTGTGAATATGTGTCAAAGTGCTTTTTATAATCAGTATTTAAACTAGTCTTGCCTGTATTTGAGTTCATGAACTGGAGGTAAGTGGTGGGTTTGGGTTTTTTTCCTTGCATTACATTAGTATATCCATACCAAATCTCTACATACACTCTATTTCTGCTTTAAGAGTAGACCGAGACCTGTCTTTGAGACAGTGGTACTGCTGTGTCACTGTCCAGAAAAACCAGTTGGAATGATACCTAGCATTTTCTTGTCCCATCTTCCCTGGAGAGCAGCAGAGCATAGCATCTGGAAAGTCAGTGTGGGTTTGTTGGCGAACGGGCCTTCAGAAATCCTGCAGAAGCTCTTTTTGTACATTCAGAAAGAGATATCAGCTCTTTTTATAGCATCCTAGGTGCTGTCTGTGTATCTCTGCAGGGGAGCCCTTTTGTTCAGCGCCACTCTATTTTTGACAGCAGTGTGTATCCAAATGCATTAAATTATAACATTTATTGTTAAACTTCATACAAATGTATAAGGAAAACTTTTGATTTAATTATAAGAATAGCAGCCCTGGCTTTGTGACAATTACGGGAGATAGATTAGCTCATTGTTTTGGAGTTGGGTTTTTTAATTGCTGCAAGATCTGCAGCTGCCTCTGTCAGAGATTTGAATTATAAGGCTACCTTTTTGAGAGCTCATTTCCTCAGGAATCTGGCAGCTTGCAGGTGGTGATCTTGGTTGGAGTTGCAATTAGAGGTACTATGGAGAATTAGATTAAACACATGAGAATATTGTAAAGATAAAGCAGATTCAGGGTGCCAAAGCAAGTCATGTAGGTGTTGGATGAAGTATCGTAGAAGTACATTCAAGCGTACTCACATGTTGATTGAATACTTGATTGTGTTGAATGACTGCTGAAGTAAATTGTTGAATTGGGGGAACCTTTTAGGCTATGTAATGATTTTTAAAATGTTATTAGATTCTTAGAATTCTGTTAGAAACCTAGGAAAGGGGAGGCAAGATCGGAATCATCTAGTGATGTCTCTTTCAATACAACAGATTCTCTTATTACTTATGCTTAGTGCTTGAGAATGAAAAGTGTCCTGACAGCTTCAAAAAGTCAGGACGCTGACTTTTTGGAACTAACTTGGTTTAACATGTTTGTTCTGGGGGTAAGTTTAAGTTTAGAAACGTGGGCAATGCAGATGATACTACAAAGTTTTACAGAACTGTTGGTTTATATAAACTGTATGTATTTGCCTGCAAAGAGGCAAGTAAAATCAAGGTGTCTAGTAAGGAAACAATAACAGCATGTCCTTTGTAGGCATTTTCTGGATTGCCTGGGAGGACCTGTGCCAGCACTATGATGTTATTTATTTGAGTTGGAACCCAAGTCTTTTTAAAGAATCTACATGTATTCACAGGTTGGTCAAATAGAGAAAACTTTTGTGTCGACATTTCACTAACTGTTCTGATGGGGTGTTTCCTTCCTTCCATTCTTCCTAGTTACAGCTGAAGAGGTGAACTCCAACCATGCTGTCTTGAGCCTGACTTTACACTTTTAAACTGAGCCCAGGCTTTGTTTTTGACTACTGTAACATCATTGAAACTCCAGTGACCTTTGTGATATTGCTGTGGACCTAAGGCTGTATAACCAGATTCTGACTTCAGTCTCACCTCTCTCTATGGGAACAGAAATTAGATTTTTGTGCAGTCTCTCTTTAAGCAAGTGACAAGATAGTGCTTGAGTGACCTAGTTTTATTTGGAATTCATTTTCTTGGCCAGTTTTAAGTTGGTTGTGCAGTGCATGTTGTCTTTACAGGGATGTGTTCACTGATGTCAGGAGTTTGATTCTGTTTTTTCCCAGTTGCAGTTATCATAAGTAATCTTCCTTGCCTGCTGAGTTTTGTTTTTCCTGAACACGATACTTGTCTCCTACCTAGTATCCATCATACTCAGTCTTTTTGTCCCCCAGTTTGAGGATAAGTGTGTGCGCCTCAGTTTGACAAAGCAAAGGTTTCTCTATTTTTCTACTGATACTGCGCTTTGCCGCTGCTTTCACACTGTTTCTGCATATGTTAGCTCTACACAGGCTCCTTCATCCATAGTGTAACTACTGAGCTTATCTGCGAAGGCTCTTTCCATCTTTGTTCTCAAATTAATTCTAAAATACACTGTGGTGATGTAGCAAGTTAGGCAACATGTTTGCTAATCTCAGAGCTCATCTACCAGTCTTTCCTTATATTGTGATTGTTATCCCTCTGTGTAGGGAAATGCCTAGCACAGTGGCAGCTGCCATAAAAAGCAGAGTAATGATGGTGCTAATTTGAAGCTTAGTTTATAACGCAAACTTCTATGCCTGCTGTTCAGTTTTAAAAATGGGGGGTGGGGGGCAGTTTGACTTAAGTGGCTTTATCCATTTCTGATCCCAACATGCCACACTTTGCTTTCAGTCATCAGCACTTTCTCTTTTTTCACACTGTATTTTCCTTGTCAGGATAGTTCATGAGGCAGCAGGCAGATTTTGCAATAGGGTACCTCAAAGATCTGTAACACTTCATGCAGATACCCTTCCAAAGAGGAAAGAGATGAAATTTTACAATAATAATTACCTCAATAAAAAACTGGAGGAATAAAATTTGGCAAGGTTTTGAAAGTAACCATAGCTTATATATGGATTTCTATAGTTACAAAATCACAGGTGTCTTTCATTCAGTATCAGTGTATGCAATTATGACTATAGTCAGGTAGCTCAGGCTTCTGAATGGTTTGGCTTTTTCTATGCTTTGTATGGTTGCAGTCACCATACTGAACAGTCAAGCTGTTTGTATTTAGCATTTTTCATCATCACACCTGTATTGCTAAGTAATTTATAAAACAAAGTTGTAAGGTAATGCTTCTGATGTGATTGTGTTGTCCAGCCACTGCAATAGAGTCCAGTAGAATACTGGCCTTCAGTAACTGCGTTACTGATAATAGATAGCTCTGAATAGATACAGGATCCCTGGCAGTGTTGAAGGCCAGGTTGGATGGAGCTTGGAGCAACCTGGTCTAGTGGAAGGTGTCCCTGCAGGGGTTGGAACTAGGTGATATTTAAGGTCCCCTCGACTTAAACCATTCTATGATTTGATTTTTAAAGCACCAGATAATGTCTTACTCAACTAATCATGTGTCTGCATTACTTCTAGTACTTGGGATGCCAAGCAAGGTCCTGTGAAGGATGCCTACAGCCTGGCTAATAACCCTCAGTACAAGCTAGAGGTCCAGTGTCCACAAGGTGGAGCTGCCGTCTGGGTCCTGCTTAGCAGGCACATCACCGATAAGGTGCTGGGTTCTTTTCCTGTATTGTGAGTTCTGCAGCATCTTCCGTAAGCCTTTCTGTATAGCTTTCTGTTATTAGTATATCACTGCTTATGTTTCTTGTTCAGGTATTTATGGCTATATACATATCTACAGTTTAAATTTAGCAGCTACATGCACCTACAAACAAGATTGTTGAAATAGACACAGATTAAAAATAGAGTTAGGTGATTATATTCTGCTATAAAGGTTCTGAAGTAACTTTGAATCCTGGGGCCTAAACTGTTATAAGTGAAATCAGTGGTGGTTTATTTACTTCAGGTATTTTAAAATAAGATTGGATTGGGTACCTCAATAAATACGAATATGGGATCATACCATGTGGTGATCAACAGGGATGATAGAATGTATACTTGATTCTGATGAAGCATTACTTATGTTCCACAGAAGTGTACATTTCTACTTCATTTGTGTTTTTTATAGGATGACTTCGCACACAATCGGGAATTCATTACAATGGTTGTATACAAGACTGATGGCAAAAAAGTTTACTATCCAGGTTAGTGCACCTTAATTGCCAAGAAGATTGTTAGAAGGAAATGAAGAATTGCAAAGGATTTTGTGGAGAGAAAAGGCACTTTTTGCTTTAAAACTAGAAGCCTTACTCCAGGAGGTCAGTCTTCTGAAAGAGTTGTTTAGGTCAGTGTGACCACCTTCAACAGTCTGTACATCTTGGAAGTGGCAGTGGTTAATACTTAGAGGGAACAGATGATGTGCTTCTGTTTATCTGATAGCATAATTATTTCCCCCATTTCTGACGTTATTTAAAGGATTATGGCTTCCATTAAATGTAAATAATCAAGGTTTATTGTTCTGTGAACTTGGCTTAGTAAAGTTCCTAAGCAGGTTCATGAGGTAAAGCTGAACACTTC
>JANHGB010063616.1:0-33021 GCA_026283785.1 Coracopsis vasa | reverse complement strand
TCAACCTGTAATGCATTGTTCATGTGCAGTAGCTTCTGGTACTCAGCAGTAGCACCTAAAAATAGGCCACAAAATGGGAAGAGATATAAATAGATATAAATATACAGATACCTATATATACAGATATCTATATATCTCTCTATATAGTTATATATATTTATATTATATATATTATATTATATACTATATTATATAGTATATATACTATATACTATAATATATACTATATTATATATATCAATATATATAGATATCTATAGTTATCTAAATATATAGAGAGACATAGATAGATACATACATATATATATAGTTATCTCTTTAAAGCTTCGGTATTCTGCCATTTCAGACAATGGAGCTAGGAGGGAAAAAATGCAGCTACATAATATCTGGATTCAGACTTACCAAAGTAAGGAACAGCTGGATACTGAAGTGCTTGTTTTTTGAGGGAAGTAAGAAAGAGAAGTGACACAATCAGAAGATGTCATAGCAAGAGACTTCAGTGGCTTCAGTGGCTAGTGAATGAATACCAAGTTGGAGCTATGTTGGATAAAGTGCAGCCGACTCATACCGTACTGGCCCCAGTGCAGCACAAATACTGGGAATGCTCAATGTCAGCCATGACCTCGTGCTCTGCTTTTCCTAAGGGGCTGCTGTTATTACTGGGAAGATAGAAAAGTTTATAGAAAGTAAATTATTCTGGAGAAATGCTGATTGAAAGCATCTTCTGCTCTCACAGGGCATTGCTGCAAATAACTTCCTGATTTATAACCAAGCAAAGGAATTTGGTGAAGAAAGGATTACATAAGGTTTACAAAGGCATATTAAGATGTGAGATAGGAACTCAATATGATCTACAAAAGCATCTAAGAAAGGAATTGTAGAGGATTAGGCACCCACCCGGCTTAGGTCCTTGCAAGTGCTGTGCGGCGCCGTTATCCATCTCTGTATGCAGAAATCCCTTAGAAAACTCCCCAGGCTTTAATTATATCCCTTTAAATGAAGTTTGAACCTTGAATTTCAAGTTCCAAGCACAGAAATGAATCATGAGTGGAATTTTCCCTTCACCTTTCAGCTCCTCTCTGAGCCTTCCCTTCCCCCTCTCAGTATCTTCAGCGAGACACAGCCTGTACTTGCAAGAGCTCAGAAAGACGCTCTTTATTTTAATGATGGAGGAAAACAAGCAAAAGCGAACCGCCAAGGCAAGACTGCGTGTGTTCACTGATCTGACACATTTTGACTGATCTCCCCTCTTTGTCCCTTGTGTTTCTGTCTCAGCCTTCTCTCTTTGTCCTCGAATTCCACTGAGATCAACAGGAAGTTTCTTATCACACCCTAACTGTTATTTGCAAAGAGTAAGCTTGGAAGTCAACCATTTTTCCTTGCATCTATGCTTTGACTATGGAAAAAGCAAGGTCCTTAGAAAATTTCAGCAAAATTGCTTTTGCTGTTTGAAAGAATGAGGCAAGGGGAAGAAGCAGATTTTAAGTAATCTAAAGTCAATTTAGGGAAGTGAATTGCACATAGATGTAACTATTTCATGATGATTCTCTAGCACCTTCATGCTCACCTCCACGCTTCGCTTATCATCAGTGTTCTGTCCACTCTCTTTCTATCTGATGAGCTGCAGTTTCAGTAGAACATTGCACAGAGTCTCTGAGTCCATCTCAGCTCTCAATCCAACAACCAGGTTTTGGGCCAGATTTTCCCTTAGGTTGCTTCTGTTGGCTTGTCGGGACACGAATGAGACTGAAGGCTGGGAGGAAAACACCCAGGCAGCCAAAATGAGCAGAAGGGACAAGGACCAGGTTATGAGTGGAAATGCATTAAGGAGACTGAGGACTAGAGGGTAAGGAAAGGGAACAGCACTGGGATGAGCAGTGCCACAGTCAGGACAGTACCACAGTCCTGCAGCTTGCTGCTTAGTCCTGCTGCAAATGGGACACAAGGGAAAGCATGCAGCCCCACTGCCATAGCATCACAAGCCCCCACAGAACCTGCACTGGGGGATGGATGCTGGTCCTTTGCCATTCCACACTCTTAAGGGTGAATCTATCATCTCCTTGTGAGACAGAGGACTACTGCAAGAAATATGGCCTCAGGGCTCCTGGCAAATTACAAATGAAGTTCTCAGACTGACAAGCTTAGCTAAGTCTGTAAAAGACCCAGACACAGTCTTGTGCTGGGATAGAATGGCAATAAAAAGCAATCTTGCTTTTATATTGCTGAGCAGAGGCAGTAAGCATTTAAAGAAATGCTCAGCCAGCAAACTGAAACAGCAACAGCAAAACACTATATTTTTGTCAAAATTCAAACCACCTCAAGGAGTAAATTAACAGTAACCAGTTCTGAGCTCCTCATCCCATCAGAAATGTCAGTGTTGCCGTATTTATGGTTACAGTAAGCTCCAGTTGCTGGAACAAGGAGCCCTTAAAGGAAGCCAGGCAATTTCAAGATGTTGTGGTTCTAAGTGCATTAGTGGTGCAGAGAGGGAGTTCTTTGTTTGGACTATTTTTAAAGACTATAAGAATTACTCATCTATGTTTAGCACTGCTTGAAAAAATACCTGTCCAGTGTATTTCAGACATCAAGTCAGCAAAATAAAATGGGAGGCATGGAGAAAATACTGGGCACTATTTCGTACTCAACTCCGTGTTCCAATCTAGAATTTGATCCCAAATAGCTCAGTGATCAGTGAGAATAAATATTCCTGAGTTACATTTTGAAAGCTATTTTTATGTCATAACCTCTTTAGGAAAGTCTCAACAGACAAGACAGGTAAATTGTGATTGCATTCGTTATGGAAGTGGGCAAAAAGAAGTTCTGAGGAACCACATCTTCAATTCCAAAACTGAGAATAAGGTTTGATTGCCAAGCCTTCCATCTGTGGATGAACCTCAATAATTCTGCCTTCAACACGCACTGTTGCCAATAGAACTGGTTTTGTCTTATTATCCCAAGAAACACATGCTTGCCTGAGTGCAGGCTTGGTGAAAGAGGGTGGGAACATTGTGGGGAAAGCTAATACCACTAAGCAACCAGAGGTACAGCAGGAAGAGCAAATGCCTGACTGGGTTCACCTTCACCAGAATAGAGGATCCTGTTTCCTTCTAAGAAGTACATCAACTTCGCATTCCCGATTTTCTCGTCTTTTATCATTCATTACTATGACTACCAGTGAAGAAAGAGACCTGAGGCATTTTTTATTCAATGCATACAATATCTGAATTACTTAGCAAGTGCACTGATTTTGGCTAGGATAATTAATTTTCTTCATAAGTAGTTCATATGGTGACATGTTTTGGATTTCTGATGACAGCAGTGTTGATACTATGATAACACAGGGATATTTTAGCTAGTGCTGAGCAATGTCTACACAGAATCAAGGCGTTTTTTGCTCTTCACACCACCCCAACACTGAGCATGGTGGGGGTGCACAAGAAGCCGGGAAAGGATGCAGCCAGGACAGCTAACCCCAACTGACCCAAAGGATACCCTATATCATATGACATCACGCTTAGCAATCCACACTGGGTGGGAAAAGAAGAAAGGTCGTTGGGAGTGATGGCTTTTTGTCTTCCCAAGCAACCATTACACATGATGAAGCTCTGCTTTCCTGGAAATGGCTAAAAAACTTTGTGCAAATGAGAAATAATGAATAAACTTCTGATACAGTTTTCCTTTTGTACATAGCTTCTGTTTTACCTATTGAACTGTCTTTACCTCAATCCACAGCTTTTTCCCTTTGGCTCTTTTCATTCTCTTCCCTATTCTACTGAAGGGGAGCAAGCAAGTGGCTGTGTGGTGTTAACCCACCGCAGTGAGGCAAGAAACCTTTAACACTGGCTGGGCATGAACAGTAAGAAAAACCTCAGTGAGATGCAGCACACCAGCTAGAATCTGATCTAAGCAGCAAATCTTTCACATCTCCGACATAAAATATGAACTCCTTTGAACGTGTCAAGGTAAGAAGATAGATATACTTTCTTTTGAAATGCTGCAGCTCACTCCTGCCCCCAAATAAAGGCATCTTTCACATTCTTCCATTTATCCCCAACATCCAATTGGGTTTCTGGGACCCTACACTCTGCTCCCTCATTTAGAAACTAGTAGGCTGTTGAGTGGGAAGCCATGGTGTGGGTCCCATGTCCTAAAGTGGCATTCTGACATGAATTCTCCTTCCACTAGTAGGAGTTACCATGCCTATGATCTTTCTGCTGGAGCATCACTAGAATCTTTTATCCTATACATATAGAAAATTGAGACTTGACATCTTAAACTTCCTGTTAGGTTTGTTTAAAACTGGCCATCAGGTTGAAATTTATAAGGGATTAGGGGATAGTGAGTGATGAGCAACCAATGTGTCCACACAACCACATTTCCTACTCATTTCAGTACAAGCTCACACTAAAAATAAAATAAACGTGTCATGATTTTTACCCATTCTCCTCATTCTAATTTAGAGAAACTATTTCTGTCAGGACAGTCAGGAGCTTTCATCACTAATATCCAAGATCCCCAGGGTATCGTTTAGAGAAGAGTGACTGCAAACATCTGTACTCAGCTTCCCTGGAGGCTCAGACTGCCATTTAAGTCAATACAGAGCTCTGAACCTATATGATCATATTACTCAGTAGTAGTTAAGAAAGAAGCCAATCCACGGGCCTAATGAGCTATGACTACTGTTCCAGATTGTGTGGAGAGAACAGACATGGGACAGGCACTTCTATTTCTGTTTCCAAACTTCTTCCAGTTTAGGTGCATTTTGCTTGCAAAAAAGCACCCAAAACCTAATTTGATTTACTGTGGATACATAGAGCAGTTGAATGAAGAAAGCATTTAATGTCAGAGGCATCTAACCTGCTAGCAGTACTCCTCACAAAGAAATGAGTCTGTTCTCAGAAGATTACAAACTTGGCTTAAAATAACATCTCTTATGAAATGCTGGCCTCTGCCCATGGGGGACCTCCATTCATGCAAACTTTTCTTCTAGACAGCGTGTGCTAGAATTATTTGATCTAATCTTCTCCTTTGTCTTTTTCAAATGCAGGCTGAGAATATCAAGTCTTTGCTGTTGATTCTGGCAGCTGGGATTTGCTCTAAGGAAAACATCAACTATTACGTGACTCACAAGTGTGTCACCAAACTTCACAGGAATACCAGTGCCACCCTTCCAGCCTGCTTTGCTCAAGCAGCCATACCGGTTTTGAAGGTATTTAGATGTCTTTTCTTCCTGTGCCTTCATTTACACTGGATCAGACTAGTGCCTGGACCAGATCACGTTATCCTGCATCCAGTCTTTACAGTTTAGTCACCAGGTTACTTCATGACAGCATTTTGGTCCATGCTAACTAAAACAGGCAGTGCCTGTGCCTGCTTCACACGACAGTGCAGCCTAACCACTCAGGTCAGGAGGTATCACAGACTAGACTGGTCCCCATACACAGTTTGGACAAGAGGGTCAGGAAGATGATTTAATCATACGCATATAAGTTGTGCCATGCAACCTGCTCTCACAATCGGAGGCTGAAGCACAGTTTATTACCAGGGAAGACAGCTCTCCAGCCCTAATACAGCAAGTGTTCAAAAAGGGACAAAGTATTAGTTTTACTAAAGCAATATGTCATTATTTTCTTAATAAAAAGACACATAAATGTGTTCCCTATCTTGTCAGAGAGCTGCCAGTCCAAATCTTTCCTCTCGTAGTCCTCTTCTATTGTACAGGGCTTGAAAGCTTTCTGCTGCATCACAATATTACAATTCACAAGATCTTTTCAGATTTTAAAAATGTATTAGCACTAATCTTTCTCTTTCCCTCTTGGTCTGTCTCCTTTTCCTCACCTGTGCAGTTAGCCAGATGGTAACTAAGGCAACCTGGATTTATAGTGGGATGTGCAGACCATAAAAAGATTTATAACTCTCTAACTCATAACATTTCTGTAGGAATCTGTGGCAGAAACAAACCACAGGTGTAAGAGCCACTCATCCATAATACAGATGTCTAAGCTTTGCCATGAAACTGTTAATGGGTTAAACAGAATCTCCCTCCAGATACATAGACCTCACATCTCTCAATTCTAGAGACTGCCTATGCTGCATTTTTGGTAACAGCACCTCATTTTGCCTTCAAACCAGGAGTTAATCTCCAGTTTATTTCCAAAATTCTAATTTAACGACATCAAGTAAATGTCCTTGAAGGAATCAAATCTACTTATCATAAAAATTAAACCCCATAAAACCTGGGATTTCATCCCACTCTTACCCAATTATGGGACAAGATTTTCCCCAACAGCTAGTTTGGAGTCTGATGGCTTGCATGTCAGTAACACTAGAAAATAAAGGTGGGATGTGCCAGAGGTGAGGAAGCCATCCCTGCAGGGATTCATACAGTGGTGGAAAATATGGGAATAAAATGGGTCACACAAGTAGGATACGTCATTCCCATGTTCTAAGGCAGTGCAGTATACATCTTTTTCATAGCACAAAGGCAGTGCCCAAAGTAAAGGAAGACAAATTCATTTCAGAAGCCACTTGAGGCAGAAAAATCTCTTTCTATTCCTCTCTTCCTCACTGAGGCTGTTTTGAGACCTGTTTCAATATGTCTTATGTGCCACAATCAGAGGAGCAGAAACAAAGCTCATTGCTTCCATTATGTGTCTGGAAGGCGCAGCATCGAACTAGACATGCTTGTCTTCTTTTCAGATTTGCAGAAGAAAAGACTCAAAAGCAGGAAGAGAGCTGCCTGGGGAAGGTTATTCAGGGTTGTCCAGATTTGAAGAAGGGTTTTGCTTTATAGCAAAATATTGCAATGTATTCACAAGCTAATACAGTGTCTACCTGAAGCCAAGGCACTTACTGAGTTAACTCAGCAGTGTCTGCAGGTGACATTGAGTGTCTGCACTCAGTAATGAGATGGGACCTTGACTGCCTGCTGAGCAGGGCCTCATGAAGTCCAACAATGCCTGAAAGGCAAGCAAAGACAGATTCAACCCAAATCCCCTGAACTACCTCAGTCATTCTTCAGCTGTCTCTTCCTGCCTTGTATTGCTTTACATTTGCAGGGTCTTCATAGAGAAGCATATTTGGTGTTGCCTTCCAATGTTAAACATTGCTTTCTTCTCACAATACAGTTTTTGCATTTCCTTGCCCTGGAGCAAATCCTTTGGGAACTACAATGCCTGCAGTGCTAGGTCACAGCTGTGTAGCCACAATTTACCTGCTGCACTTCCAGTTTCTTCCCAGGGTCACTCTCATTATCACAGGAGCTACCAGCAAGGACCAGTTATCAGCAACACCAGTTGCTGGTAGCAACTCTAACACCACCTACCAGCAGCATTTTCCCTCCCAGGTATCATCCAGCTGGTGACAACAAGAGCTGGTGCAGAGCATCAGGACACCAGCACACCAAAGTCATCTGTACTAAGAGCAGTGCGTGTATGGAGGCCTACACAACTCTCATTAATGGACAAGAACACCATTGTGCAGAAAATACTGAAAACAACCTGTTTTGATGAGTGTGACAATACCTTTTCTATTCAAAAGACCCTGGGCTGAAATTTGTTTGCAGAAACCTTTGAGCTGGAAAAGACTTTGAATTCTGAGACATCGATGTCACCAATGGTTTGATGACGAAGACTCCTGCTGTGGTGCTCTGTGAACCAGGGAAATAAGACTCCTCGGATCAGGCACAGAAACGAAGCTGTAGAAGTTGCTTGAGAAGTGGAGCAGTCAGTGGTGTAATGACTTGAAAGCTAGGGGATCATGCAAGCAGTGATGTCTGCTCTACACACAAGGAATTCAATCCCTCCTCCTAAATAAGGGCTCTTGACAGATTATAACACTACATTCTGGACAGAGAGATATTGCGTGTCTGATGCCTAGACTTTTATTGAAGTCCAGGATTGTGAACTGTAAGTCATTTAGCCCACTTTAGATAAGTATCACTTTCAAATAGGATTATAATTTGCAAAGGCACAACATGTTCAGGGCAAAACTGTGTCAGATGCCAAGATAAGGATTCCAAGAGGCTCTGCTGCATGATAGCTTTGCAGACAAGGAACCAGAGTACTGGGAACATCATCGTAACACATGCACTGACAAAAGAGGCCTTTTTCGTAATTCAGCTTGAGACAAAGGTGATTTATCAGACATCCCAAGGCAATTACCACAGAGAAACAGGGAAAGGCTGTGCGACATGCAGCTGTTTCTGGTTACTTGTCATGCTTTGGCACACATATATGTTATTAATCCTGCTATTGTCAAGTCTTCTTTTCCCTTGTGTTGTGTGAAAAGCTATGGCGCTCACCACTGTGCCAGTGATTGTCCTTTAATGCATTTCCATTTCCCATTCTCCTACATGATGCATTTGTCTGTGTCCTGTGAAACAAACAAAGAAGAGAGCCACCAGCTCTGAGTCAGAGGGGTGCTGGATGCCACAGGCAGCTTCCCAGAGGTCTTTCTAGCATGACAAGCAGGAGTGATTTGCCAGCTTCACAGAAAACCTGGGATTTGAATAAAGGAAACACAGATCCCCCTCCTGCCCCTGCTCCTCTCAGAGATGTCGATGGAGTGAGTCAGTGATGAGCTGCTGCCACTGCGTCATCACTGCAATCACTGGGGAGAAGCCCTAGTCACAGGGAGAAGCTTAAGCCATTGAGTTGCTCCTCACCATAGTGCTGAGGCGGGCAGGGGAGGATGACATCCAGCAGTGGGCTCAGAAGCAATTCCCTAGTAGGATTAAGCCGCTTTGAAGAAAAGGCCTCTCCATCCTCTGGAGTCCCTTCCCTGCCAAGCTGTGCATTGACCTGCAAGAGGTTAAAGTCACACACAGCCTGATAAGAGAGTTTTGGCTACGGTGTTTTAGCTTTTGATGCCACTGAGAGAAAGGATGACATTGCACAGACTCACAGCTATGTCTCAGTTTTATGTCCAGCTAGGTGTGCAGACACAGAAAGGAACTGGAAGATTTGGATCCAGTTATTGGCTCTGTCAGAGTGAATTGGTCAAACCATTGGCACTCATTTTTTTATCCTATCCTATCCTATCCTATCTTATCTTATCCTATCCTATTCTATCTTATCTTCAAGCCATTGCTGAAGCATCATCAACATACTGAAAACCACTGATCAGGCCTCACCTAACCTATGTACCTTGGGAACACAAGTTTCCTCTAAGACATGCTCAAAAAAACCCCAGTATTTGTCTGCCAACTTTAGCTGATGAGCTATAAGGAGATCTAATCCAAAGCAAGACTATGGAGCAGGTGGCTGAGACCAGATTTGTCCTGCTTATCTCATCAGTAGGTCTGAGTTCCAGACCATGAAATGTCATTCCATGACAGTCTGTCATTTGTGCTTTGGAAATCATATGGTATAGGAACACTGGAGAATGTTTAGGGGCTTGTGGTGTGTGGAAAAGGGCAGAGAAGAGGAACATATTGTTGGCACTATCTGTATCTTCCTAAACTCTACATAGTTACTCTGTGGAGCAGGAGACTCTGCATGGTCTTTTGTATTCCTAAGAGGAAATGCTCAAGGAATTATTATCTGATGGAGTTATTTATTTGAACCTGGATTGTTTCTCCTTGACCTGAGTTCTCTATTCTATTTTACTTAGGCACCTGCACTTAACTATTGATTTTTGTCAAGGATACACCATTTCTATTGAGTTATGGGATGAGAGTGACAAGCCTGACTAATCACTATTTATCTGTCTATGACATCAAACTTTCCAAAAGGTAAAGGAGGAGCTGCCATGAGAGTCATGGTCCCTTCAGAATGATTTTGATATGGAAGCTGAATTTATATTATCCATCCCCACTCATGACAGAGTGAATTCCTGCCTATATCTGGAAATTGTGGTCATCATGGCTTTCTGCTATGCCAGCAAGAGCATCAGGGTCCAGAAGTTCAAATACCTTATACTGAGCATTACTTCCTACTGTCACTGAACCAGTTTCAGTTCATTGTCTAAAGCCAGTTTCTTCTATAGGGACATCACAGTCCTGAATTTTCCTGGGTCATTATAACCGGAGAAGGCACAACAGGGCTCACTGTGGCCCAGTGTCCCCCTTCATGTAAAGGAAGCACTAATCCTTAGCCTTAGGGTAGCATGAGGATTCATTAACTCATGTTTACATAGTGCTAAGTATTAATTACTAAGTCAAGCTGCCGCTGAAGGGAACAAAAGGCCTTGGCTTTCTGAATAATGGGGCAAGCAATTCTTGGAAGACTCCCACAGCCTATTTGACAGATGCACAGTGTGACATGGCATGTAGGAAAATGCAACCATGTTTTCCTTTAAGTCACATAACTAATTAAACTCACAAGTTGGCTCAAGCTTCACCGAATAATATGGTGCTTTGGAAGGAAAACTGTAAAGTTCTGTGAATAGCTGAAGCTCTGAAGATGAGGATTTGCTGATGAGAACTACAAAAACAACATCAGTAGTAATCAAATGGTGACTATTTACATTTTGGCAGATTCTTTGGTTTTAAAAGGAGAGGAGCAAAGAAGTGGTCATTTCCCTTTTATGAACTATTTTTATATCTACAATACAGCAGCATGCAAACCCCCAATATAATTAGGACTACACTGAGCAGGTTAGCAGCAAAGTAAAAGACAGTCCCTGTTTCAGTGAGAAAGGTCAATATCTTCTCCTCTGCAGCTGAGGAGAGCAGGGAACACAGAGCATGGCTACAGGTTTCCTTGCGCTTCAGAGGTGCTTGGTACCTTCATTATATGTAATCCTGTCATGATCAAGAGTATGCCATTAGGCTAATAGATTTCTTAGATGGTGTTTTATTACCATCTTAAGTAACAGAAACAACTGGGATTGTGCCATACCAATAGCCACCCTTTCTGCCCAGTTCTGGGGTTATCTTCTTTAAACTGAAAATAGTAAATGTCAGGGGCCAGACAAGATGCTAACCTGCCTATTCTATGCATACACCATGCCTCAGAGCAAGAGTTGACCCAGAATACTCTAAAGGCAAATATTTTATAAAACAGGAGTGTATTTCAACTTGGAAACACAGGGAGCCAGGTATCTGCTGATATGGGCATCATTTCTGCTGTGAAAATGGTAAAATGATCCTAAAGAGACATATTCTACATTCATGTAAATGTGTCCATGGTCACAATTTTATCACTAGACTCTAATAATATTAATACTGCTTACAGCCCCACCACAGCCCCTCTCACTGGCCAGTTTATCTTCACACAGACACACTTTTCACTTCTCATTTTAAAGGTACCCCTTCAGCAAACTTAAAGAACACCAGCTTTAAAGCAAGACATCAGGAAAGCGCTGCATGGATCTAAGGTGAGATCGTGCTGGGAAGTCAGTGCTATTCTTTTCATTCTTGCCAGGGGAGTTTTAGTGCTCAGAAAGGTGAGAAATGTCTTTATTATTATTTCTTGTTGCTTTTATCGTTAGCACTACTACTTAAGCTGTATCACTTGAATTAGCAATAGTATTAGTAGTAGCAGTAGCAATTACAGTAGTAACAAGAGCATTATTCATAGGAGCCATAGTCATGACTTCAACTTTACTCTTATCTGAAGAATGAATCTCTTAAAGCATCTCAGCTTAGCTGCACTGGCAAACCCAGTTAAGCCTGGGGAGGGCGAGCAACTGGTGATGCATGTCTGCTTGAAGTCAGTATGGCATCTCTAGCCCACTTCCATAGGTACCAAGACACTATCAGATGGCAACTGCACTTAGAGCTAAACTGGGCAACACCAGAGACGGAAAACCAAAATGCACTTGAATGAGTAGGGGAGGAGCACAAGGAGATCCTCCTTTGAAGCGTACAGGGTCTGCTCAGATTTACTGTCGCCAGTTAACTGGTTCTGTAAGGCAACCACTTATGTGTAACTGATAGGTAGTAAAAAGAATTATTTGATGATTATCCCATTGCCTTTCCATTACTGGCCTGACCTGATAAGAAGCAGCTTCACTATCCATCACATCTGTGACCGTTCTAACTGAACTCATTTTTCAGACCACTATCAGCCAGCCTTGGCTATTTTTACTCCTAGATTTATGAGCCAAATTCATCCTCTAAATTCAATTTTCTTTGATGAAAGCTTTTTCAGAGATTTTTTTTTCATCCTTTCTCCATTGTCTGTGAGTTATGCTTTACCTTCTCTGTCCCACATGCAAGTCCTGGAAGGTTATCTGCACCTGCAGGGAGATTGCATTGCCTTCTTATGTTTCTTTTAACTACTGAAGTTGCTATTTTCAGGGAAAAATAATGCTTTTCTTTTAGATCTCACTGTAAGGTTCAGGAAGCCTTTAAACAAGGCAGAATCTCTGTTTGTGCAGGTGGGTTTTTACCTCCTCCCCAATAGAACTTGGATCTGTGAGTTTCTGTAGCAGTGAGGACATGAGTCAATTACATGCTGAAGGATGCTCACCATTCACCTGCATTTCTGCTTCAATCACCCATTAATGCCTGCAGCGGACTTGGACACTGCTATCTGTGACAGGCATTTTGCATCAGTTTGAACAGCAAACTAAGAGTGCAAGTGAAAAATAACTTCCACAGAAGGAAAGGGATGTCCTCAGGAAAAAAAGAATATTAAATTCCACAATAACTTGAACATCTACTCAGCTGGAAATGTCCGGTTCCCCCCCATCAGCCCTATGCAGGGATACTGCTGCAAGTCCCTTTCCCAAAGATGAGGTTTGTTATTTGAGGAAATTTAGCTGCCTCCCATTGAAAAGGGAGACAAACAAGCTGCAAATACAGCTCTCTGAGTGAGAGATGTGGTACTGATGAGTCTTCGGAGGCCCTCAATGACACGTTTTTGTAGTCGATTTGGCAGTCCTGGGGTAATGGTTGGACTTTTCCAACCTAACTGATTCTGTGATTCTCCATTTAAAGAACTAGACCATGTTCTGTCTGTGTAAAACATAATTTTGAGACAGAAAGCCCAGCTCTGCTCAGGAAACAAGCCCTGAGGGAGCAAAATCCAACATAGGCCATACTTCTGCACGCCCAGACACCCAAAATCTGGCTTTGGCTGTGAGGAATTGGCTTTTGCTTATCCTTGCTTATATACCTCCTTGAATTATTGAACTAAATTGCTTTAACGATTTTGAGTTTCCCATTTCACTCTTCTCAGGCAGCTATCTCAGCTGCTTTGGTACCATAACATGGCAAAAACTGGATGTCAAACATCTCTCCAGACCCTCTTTGGACCATATAACAAGGTGGGGAAACTGAGAAGGGATATTATCTGATATTGCCAACCCTGACATTCAAAAGTCTGGAGCCAGACCTGACTGCAGAGAAAAGACTGCTGAGTCTTCTTTGCTGTTTGCATGGTGCAGGTGAATTGAAACAAAAGGCCAGGTCAGAAGGTGTCAGTCTCTGTAGAGACCTACAAAAGTCATGTCAGACCTAGAATCTGTAACTTGGAAGTTTCCTGACATCAAGGAATTCCTCTTTCCATTGAATTTGCAGCTAGCATATAGGATCAGTGGAGACCCTTTGCTCAGCAGTGCTGGGTTGGGTACGAGGGAACAAAAGCATTGCCCAAGACCCAGGAGATAAGGTTTTGTCTTTTGCTTTCAGCAGGGTACAGACATTCAAAACTGAAAGCCCAGGATTCTTTATGTGGTTTCAGGGGATGCCTGCAAGGCAGAGATGTTGTCCCTCAATTCTGAGTTTTCAACTCGTTTATCGTTTCCAGCTTTTTCTCACAAAGCAGTGGCCTTTGTCTTGATTTTAAACATCACAACTGCTACTAAAGAAAGAAAAAAAACCAAACAAACAGAAAGAAATAATTCTCTGCAGAAACCAGGTCACTCCTACTTTCATGGCAGGTCTCAGTTCCTGTTTATAAACCTCATACTCCAGCCCTGAGTGGTGAAGATCTGGCAGAAGACAACAGAAATGCATTGGCCCACCACCCCAAGCAATCTCTCATCATACCACAGCATTCTAACATACTGTTGTGCTGAAACATTGCAATCCCCTATTCCAAATGCCAAACATACCGAGATCTGGCCACAAGACTGACCTGATTTAAAACACCTGAAAGGTTATATGTGATGTGCTGATTACCCTCCTCTGCTCAGCAGGAATTTGGTGGGGAAGAAGTTGACTTTAGGAGCAACTGGCCTGTAGGAATGGGGAGAAGAGCAGGAATCATCTTGCTACAAGACACAGATAAGTGCCCTGTAATGAAAGGCTTGAGATAAAGACTCTGCAGTGATAAATAGTGCCTCCTTTCACCTCACAAGTTGCTCTCAGCTCCTTATTTAATGCTAATCCCCTTTGGCCATCCTGCTGTATCTTCCTAACCAGCTTCTCATTGCTCCTTCTGGCCTTCCTACTGCTGTTGTCCTATACTGCACCCTTCTCTATGTCTGCTATGGACTGTATGTTTGTATGAGAACCCCACTAGAGATTACTTTTTAGGAAACAGTTGGATTTCCAGCTCAGCTTTGTGTTTGTAGAACAAGGATACTTCTGTGCCCTCTCTCTTGTTCCTCCTCCCTCCATCCCAGCAGAGCACAGCAAGGCTGGGTTGTCCACCAAGTAGCTCCCTAACAGTGTCTCCCTATGGGAAGGGCCCATCTCAGACAGACCAGTACAGAGATGCTCTCTGGGCCCTGGTACGTCCCTCTTTTGTCTACACCCCACACATACCCCTCATCCCATTCATCACCTTGTGTGCTGAGTCTCACCCACCACTCTCTGCGTAAGGAGAGGCACACATCGTATGGGGTTGGAATTAAATGATCTTAAGGTCCATTCCAACCCAAACTATTCCATGATTCTATGATTCTATGGAGATGCTGCCTCATACAGCTCTTAACATCTCAGGTGCTCTTTTTACCCTGGGGGGTATTGCTTAAGTGAAGTAATCTCTCTGCCAGCACATGTGGACAGCTACAAGGGTAGCTGAGGACCATGGGAATTGGTTTACTATTCTGCAGTGTTGTGGACCTTTGCTAGGACTAATCCTCTGTGTTACACTGATCTGCTTCTTACTGAATAGGCTTTGATTGATTAAGGATGTAGCTGTTTCTCACACTACCACTAACCTTCTTAACCTTGGCAGCAAGAAAAGTACCGAGACACTCAGGGAAAGATCTAAAAACCCAACAACACATAGCTTCATGATCGGGCCTGATAAGCCCAGATACTTTTAGTTTGCTGATATAAATATCTGCTACAAAACTACATTCTGAAGAAAGCAGGACTGCCTGTGGCAGGCACTGCTCTGTCTGATGCTGGTTCTCAGGCCAATTGAAATAAATGAACTGTAGCTTCCCCAAACCCAGACTATTCATGGGCTACTCCTATAACCCAAGGAGCTGGGCTCTGGGCCAAGCAATTCTTCCAGGGAGAGGACAATCTTCTCAGGACAAAGCTGTAGTGGAATCAGTTTGTTCTTGCCATATCAACCTGTTGCCTATGTCTCTGCAGTGTTACTTTAGAGCCCAAACTTCTATCAAAGAACTTCTGGCTTAACAGTGGCTATGGGAAGATTCTTTTTGCTCCCAAACACCATGCTGTCAGGCACCCTGAAGGGTGTGAGAGGATGAACATTCCAATTTACTTGTGATTTTCCAGGAATTGAGAGATGTTGAAGCTCAGCAATTTCATTTTAATGACTGGCATGCCAAAAGGATGAAAAGACATGGTGTTAGCCTATTATCTCTAAATCATTTTATTTCAAGCTAAGGTAAGAGCAAATAGTAGTAATACCAGACAGAGTATGCAGTGTAGGAATAGATAATACAGTTCACAGAGATGTTTCTATAAATATACTACTTTCTAGTCTAGCAGGTTTCAAAGTTTCTTTCACACTCTGTGATTCAGCTAATAAGCTGAAAGATGCTTCTCAGCCTTCTTATTCAAGGACTCACACAACCCATTCACCATCTGGCTGCCTCACAAAAGGCACCCCGTGCAATAGAGCCCTTCTCTCACTTATAATTTAAGCTTGCAGTTTCTTTGGATCCAAAGATTTCCTACTATGTCAAGTAGAGTGTTCTAACCCTGCATCATGGCCTTGCCCCTCTACCATTCGATAGAGTACAGTCTTTAAACCATATAGTCAATAAAGATATTTAATGAATATTCCTGTGCTCAGGAATAAATTATTAAGTCACTGTAAAAGAAAATGATCTTACTCCCTATGATGGCCACAGTCAAATGCCAGAGTGAAGCCTTGTTATTTGTCTTCAATTCTACAGAGTCATTGTATTGGGTTCACACTGAAAGGTTTTGGTAGCAGGGAGGTTATAGGGGTGAGAAGCTGCTAGAAACTTCTTCCATGTCTGACAGAACCAATGCAGCCAGCTTCAAGATGGACCTACTGCTGGCCAAGGCCAAGCTCATCAGCAACAGTGGTTGTGCCTCTGGGATAATGTATTTAAGAAGGGGAAAACACTACCGTGTAGGAGCAACTTCAGCCAGAGAGAGGAATAAGAGTATGCAAGAGAAATAGCCATGCAGACACCAAGGTCAGTAAAGAAGGAGGCACTGGAGCAGAGATTCCCTTGCAGCCCATGGTGCAGACTATGGTGAGGCAGGC
The DNA here is from genome assembly GCA_026283785.1 of Coracopsis vasa. NCBI lineage: Eukaryota > Metazoa > Chordata > Aves > Psittaciformes > Psittacidae > Coracopsis > Coracopsis vasa. Next base: position 16,465 of record JANHGB010063616.1, on the reverse strand, counting down.
TGTGGACCATGGAGGTCCACAGTATCAACAGGACTGTGCATTAGCTAGAGGAGTACACTCAGGACCACATACACTCAGGTTTTGAGTATCTCCAAGGAGAGACTCCACAAACTCTCTGAGTGGCTGGTTCCAGAGTCTACACCCCTCAACCTCTCCTCTTCCAATAGAAGTGCTTTCTCTTATGTTTAAATTAAATCACCTCTATTTCAATTTCTGTCATTTCTTTTTGTCCTGTCACTGGGCACCACCAAGGACATCTTGGGCAACACAAGATAGCTCCACCACATCAGTTCACCACATCAGATAAGACCTCCCTGAATCCTCTCTTCTTGGGGCTGCATAGTCCCATATGAGCCTCTCGTCATGTGTTAGATGCTCCAACATCTGAACCATCTTTGTGGCCCTTCACTGGACTCATCCCACTATGCCTATGTCTCTCTTGTACTGAGGAGTTCAGCACTTCTGATGGGTCTCACCAGCACTGGATAGAAGTGAAGGACCATATCCCTTGATCTGCTGGCAACCTAATAAGGCCAAGGAGGCTGTTGGCCCGTTTTTTGCTGCAAGGGCATGTTGCCAGCTAATGTGCAATTTGTTGTCCACCAGGACCTCTAGTTCTTCCTCTGCTAAGCTGCTTTCCAGACCTTGGAAAGGGATAAGAGTTGGCATTTCCCTTTGTTGAACTTCATGAAGTTTCACCAGCCCATTTCTCCAGCCTATTGAGATCCCTCTGAAAGGTAGCACAACCCTCTGGTCCCTCAAATATGCCTCCCAGTTTTGTGTTCTGTACATAATACAGGACACCCATAAATCTCATGCAGGATAACTCAGTTCTACTCACAGAGCCAGCAGAGTGAGAATTAGGTATCACAGAAAATAACTTCAGGGGCCTAAGTTTCTCATTAGTTCTGGATCTGAGGATTGCTCTCCCTGTCATATCTCGTTATCCTCTGCTGCTCACTGAAAAGACCATATTTAAATATCACAGCCCTGGTGCATATACTTTATTTCAGCCTCCCTGCATGTTAATATTATTAGTATTGATTTTCTGACATTCTGCAGCAGAGATGGCAAAGGGGTCTCTCTGCCTGACGTCCTCTGCACAGCTCTCATGCGTCATTGCTTTTGCAGCTACAAAAGCTTCATCTCAGTTCTCCACATTCCATCCAATATACTGTCAATGAACCTTGAAAACAAGCCACCTTATAGCTCATGTCTTTGTTTAAAACTGTTTGCTTGGGTCTGTATTTATCTCATTGGCTTGACTTTGCTAACTGAAGTTAACCTCTGCAAGGAAGCAGTGAGATTCTGCTTCTTCCCTTATAGCTGGTCAGAGGACAGAATGAGTGCAGATGAGCACTTTGTGAATCTAGGGCACATTTCTCTCCCTCCTCTGCCCTTTGCAGGAGCTCCATTAGAAGGACCACATTAGGAATCCTTGCTGGTGGCAGCTTCAAGCCATCTGTTGCTACAGAGGAAAGTGCTTGTTGGAAGTATTTGTTTTCCTAAATAGCTCCTGAGCAGCTGGTGTTGTCTGGTGTTTGGGGTGCTCCTGGTCGGTGTTCAGACAGGACCTGTCTTACCAAACACTTTCAATTGTGCATTTTACTAAAACACATCCATCCTCAGGGTCTGGCTGGATCCCAGTGTGTGTTCAGTTGAACCTACAAATGCCTTTCCTGGAGTCAGAACAGGACTGATGCTCCAAAATTCTTTCTCCACAACTAAAGCGATCCCAACCAAATGGCTTGCAGAGCTCAGAAATTCCTGGTGTCATAGATTATGGATCATAGAAGGCTGTGTGGAGACTTCATAGCAGCCTTCCAGGATCTGAAGGAGGCCTACAAAGATGCTGGAGAAGGACTCTTCATCATGGACTGTAGTTATAGGACAATGAGTGATGGTTTAAACTTAAACAGGGGAAGTTCAGGTTAGATATAGTGAAGAACTTCTTTACTGTGAGGGTGCTGAGGCACTGGAACAGCTGCCCAAAGAAGTGGTAAATGCCCCATCCCTGTCAGTATTCAAGGCCAGGCTGGACAGAGCACTGGACAACATGGTTTAGTGCGAGGTGTCCCTTCCTGTCCCTGTCCCTCCCCATGGCAGGGGGATTGGAACTGGATGATCTTAAGGTCCTTTCCAATCCAAACCATTCTATGATTCTATGATTCTATCACTGCCCACTTCACAGTGGTTTCTTTTGCGCTACAGAAGAATGTGTTGTTCTTGTCTGAAGAGATAGGGCTGTGCTAAGAGGGATTCTGTCCCGATTTTCTTCAAGCCAAGAACCTTTCCTTTGTACTCTATAAGCAGTAGACCCATGGGGACCCTTTAGCCCTCCCAGTGACGGATGAAAAGGCTTGCAGGACCTAAGAGCCCAGGTAGTGCGTCTATGTCTAGGAAGGCAGGATCAAGGTATACTTATATTATTCACTCTAATCAAATAATCAATGCAACTGCTTTAGGATCCTCTTCCAACAGAGAGCATTCACAGCCCTCTGTGTCAATCCCTAGATAGGACTACTGGGAAGGTGGTGAGCATCAAAACCAGCTTTCTTCCAGGACTAACGGAAGAAGGAAACAAGCTTGGAATCACTGCTCGAAGCACAAACCTGTGGCTATTTCACAAGGGACTGATGGGAGAGGCCCTGCACAGAACCTTTGTTAATAGAAGCAGTCACAGGATGGCAAATGGACAGGCTGGGAAAGAAAGGGAAGAAAGAGAAATACTGATGGTATGACCCTGAGAGAAACAAGGAGAGATGTGGTGTTGCACCAACTGCAAAGAACTTATGAACTGAGCAAAGACACTGACACCTGCTGCGCTTGGAGAAGTGGTGTATTGTCCATTCATTAGAAACTTTCAGGTTGTGTTAAAGAAGCATATTTACTCTACAATGAATCAGTAATAAATATATCAATAAATCGGAACAGAATAATAAACCACAAAAGTAATAAATTAAGTCCAATAAGAACAAGAGCAAAGGATAGAAACACACCAGATTTCTTGGGCCCCACAGCAGAATGGCTTTTGACTTTCAGAACTTGTAAACTCAGCTACTTTTCGTTTTGGTAGTCAGTTCAGAGTTATTACGGAAGCTGGGTTACAAGTAAAGGTGAATTTGTAAGGGCTGAGTAAGACTTTATAGTGAGGAAACAGCTACAAATGTCTCTAAAAATAATAACAATAATTTAGGTTGGAAGCAGAACTTGACCATCTCACCTCTGAATAAAGAAGAGCCAGCTTCAAAGATAGATCAAGATGCCCTAGAGCTTTTCCAATGAGGCTTTGATTATTTGAAGGTTAGTACTGGGTCAACCTGTTCCAGGTCTTGACCATTCTCATTGTTATTCATTTTTACCTGGTACCTAATGAGAATTTCACTTGCTACAGCTTGTGTCTGTTGCTGCTCATCCATTTGCTGTACAGCTCCAACTGAAGCCTGCCTCCATCTTCTCCATAACCATACAATGTGAGAATCATAGACTCATAGAATGGTTTGGGTTGGAAAGGACCTTAAGATCACCTAGTTCCAACCCCACAATAGTCCCATCTTTTTAGTGCTGGTACAGTTCTACTGAAAATCAATTGAGCTGCACTGAGCTAAAACAAAGAGACAGATCAAGATTTCTCTTCTCTGGATTCAGAGTGTTGGATTTTTTCTCATCCTCAGTGTAATAATTCTTCAATGCCCCTGCGTCATTTCCCGACTTTCTTTTCTTTACACGTGGATCTCAGCATTGCCTTTCATGATGCACAGAAAAAGAACTATTTAATACCTCTTATCCCAGCATCTACTTACTCGTGGTACCTCACTGGGATATTGCCATGGAAACAGGGAAAGTTTGAAATAAAAGTGAATATGCTTGTTTTGCTTATTTTTCAGTAGGGACTTCAAGATTTACTGCGGTATAAAACAAGCTGTGTACCATCTGCTTATTGAAAATTGAATGCAAATGTTTCTTTTCTTTCTTCTGGACCTCTAAATCACTGCCACAGATTATTCCCTCAGAGGTGGTGCACAAGTTCATGTAGCTTCCTGTCTAGTAGTTAAGTAGATGAGAAATACCATTTTCCTTCAGCCATGGATGATGCAGATGAGGAACAGACTGAAGCAGAATGGAAGACAACATGTACTGGAGACAAGCAGAGCCATGAAAACAGCTGCTGGAAGCTAATCTAGGCTGTGTAAGTCAGAAAACCTCCAAAGTTTTGAGAAAAGTTACTTTTCACATATGGTAGAGGTGTGTAGGAGTCTTCACAAATACACCAGCATTATTTTTCCTCTCTGTGGCCATTTTCCCTGTGAATCTATTGAGTCAAGCACCACTGAACTGGAGAGTTGAGTCCTCTGTTCTTCGCAGAGGCAGCAGCACGCGCCTCCCAGCTGATGTGACTGTGATTTATTCAGACTGCCTTTCAGTAAGGGGCACCAGAGCATGGGGTTTGATAAAGTTGGTGAGGATAAACAGTCACAACATCTATGTAAGGTATCTGGAGAAGGCAAAGGGTGTGTGTACAGCAACGTTTCTCCCCACTGCCTGCTGAGGTCTGTAAAGCATCTGTCTCTCTTTAAGTTATATGCCAAAGCAGAGACTTAAGTTCATCTTAGAAGGTGGCTAGAAAGAAGTTCACTTCTTTTCATAGAATCATAGACTGGTTTGGGTTGGAAGGGACCTTAAAGATCATCCAGTTCCAACCCCCTGCCACGGGCAGGGACACCTTTCACTAGACCAAGTTTCTCAAAGTCCCATTAAACCTGGCCTTGAATCCTGGCCTTTTCACACCATTGCTTCACCATTGTATTGAGATCCCCTTTAAGGAAAACTTTTGGCATCATTGCGAATGCTGCTTTTATTATCCAAACACCTACTTGTCAACAGCCTGTCTCTCTGAGGTGGTGTATTGCTGTCTGCATTAGCATCAATTATGACACACAGGGAAATCCCTCCTGACTCGAGGAGATAGTCCAGACCCACCACTGAGCCTTCAGCAGCTTCCCAGGCAAGATGCAGCAACACTGATGGGTGCAGTTATTTCTTTGCCGCTCATTTCCCCAGCCCTTTCCCAAGTCAGTGGTCAAAGAGCTTACATTTCCTTATGTATTTCCATGGATTTGGGATGGCAAACAGAGATTGACTTGCAATGGTCTATATGTACAGGGTCACCTCTTCCTCTAGAAGCAGAAGGAACAGCCCTCTGTCTTGCTCAGCATGTAGCATGGTTTCACAGTCAGCTCATGAGGCTGCAATCATTGCAAGGCCACCCATTCCCTGCATGACTTAACCTTTCCCTGAGGTGTTCCAGTGGAAAGGAGGTGTTAGGGTAGCAGTTGCAACCAGATTGTGTTTTCTGTTGCTGTTGCTCTGGTAATCAGACAGCTACACTAATAATCATGTCCTTACAACCCTGGCTCCTGCTTATCACAGCCTTCTTTGAGAATGAAAGCACACTGTGCCCTGCTCACTCAGCCATCCGTCACTTCGCTATCCTGAATGATTAATGTCTACCCACCAGAGCCTGCACACAGCTCTCCCTGGGAGGCAGTGGACCTGTATGTATGATGTTTTATCCCATGGAATAGGGGGATAAATGAGTGATCATGATGAGGGAAGTCCAGGGTGCTACAGGAATGTCTAGGAGAAGCTATACTTTGCAGAAGATGTCTTTTAAGTGATTATGCTCCATTTAAGCTTCCTCCTAATTCATGGACATCAGGTCAAATCTCTCTCTGTGTCCATTTGCAGTGACAGATCTATTGTCTCTGGAGAAGTGTGGTTGATACTGAGAGACTATGTTTAAGCAGCCATTGTGTCGCTGCTGTTACATCTATGGGACAAGTCTTGATTTCTTTCATGTAACACTGAGTCAAACACAGAGTCACAGCCTGGTTCTGACTTCAGGAGCTCTGCAGCTCAACCTCCTGCTTCAATGTGGGACAATGCTGAAGTCAGATCAAGCTGGGGGCTTCTTCCACTTGGGCACTGTGGTGGGTTCACCTTGGGTAAGGGACATAGGAAACATCCCGCTTGCTGCAGTGTGGGGCCCTCTCTGGGCTGCAGGGGGGGTCTCTGCTCCTGCATGGTCTCGGCAGGGCTGAGGGGATCCCTGCTCCGGGCCTGCATCACCTCCTGCCCTCCTCCTCCTCCTGGGCATGGACACACAGTACACGTGCTGACTCTTTACTTGCTCTTGACAATTGCTCTCCCACCCTTTTCATCCCTGTGGCACCTTCCTTCCCCTCATTTTCAATTATGATCTTCACTACAAACAGCCCTAAGGTGATGTTCACTCCCTTCCTGACACATCATCAGCAGCAGTTACCTGCTTGTGACCACCTGATGTACTGGATCAGCAGAATATAGTTCCTCCCCTCCCTTTCTTTCGTCCCAGGAAAGTGGTGCATAATAGCATATTAGATTATAAACACTCTGAGAGATCAATTTGCCTCAGTGTTGTCCATGCACAATGCCAAGCTGAATAGCCCCATTTTTGCTTGGTATTAAGCACAACTGCAGTCAAAATAACTTGTAATCATGAATATAAGACCGAAGAATAGGAGGCATTTTTCCCAGTGTGTCTGGGTCTGTCCTGAAGAGTCATGTGTTTAGAACAACCTTAGGATCATAAAAGATCTTGAGTTGGGAGGGACCCATAAGGATCACAGAGTCCAACTGCCTGCTCCTTGGAAGGCTACCTAAAGCTAAACCGTAGAAGTAGACCTAGTGTTGTAACTTGCACTGATTTGCTGGGTTGGCTCAAATAAGCAAAGTTCAGCCCCAATGTAGGCTATACTTACATTAAATTGCTTAGTGCAATGCTGAAAAAAATGAGGTAAATTCTATTAAATCTGACTAGTTACATAATTCAGATTGTATTAATTGCTGCTCTATGTAGTCCATTCTTTTTCACCACATCCATATTCAGCTGAGTCCCATCTCAGTGATGCTGGCTTTTACACTACCACCCAAGAGTTTGTTTCACATCACCACACAGGCTCTTGTATAAAATACAGATTAATTTAACACATCAGTCCAAATATTCCTCTTGTTTACAGTAATATAAATTCAGTGAGCTGAGATCAGATTGATTCTGAAATACAGCTTCCGTACTGCGATAGTCAGAGCCCAAGCACAGTGTGGGGAGACACAGACTAACAAAGAAATACAAGCTTGGATCACTCGTACCGCACGTATTCCACAATGGCAACTTGAGTCTAGAATGGCAGGAGGTTGCCTTTTTGATCCATCTCTGCTCTTTGTTTCTCTTTGAGTTTTGGGAAAATCATTTCAACACACATTTTTAAGGCAAAAATAGGGACAGCATTCCCAAAGAACTCTGTCAGGATCAGGGTGACTGCATGTCTGAGCAGCCCCCTTTTTGTACATGGAATTTCTTCTTAAGAAATAAGAAAGCACAGCAACTGCACTAAATGTGTCATCAAGAGTCATAACTCACAGTTTGAGATCAAGGTCACTCACGTTGCGAGTTGGCCTCTTTTCCTCTCACTTCTGTGTACAGCACAGCAAACCTCTGTCCTAAAACTCCACAGATGTGTCAGCATCTTGCAGTTTGTCTCTGCATCCTACTATTCAAAATGCAGCTGGTAACACTCATCAGTACAACAGCGAAACGCAAGATAAAAGCTGTTGCTCATGATGCACTGTGCAGCACAGGACACCAGAGGATGGTGTAAACTGTCTTCTTTGCTTGAAAGTCAGCTGCTGGCTCTTGCCTAGAGAAGGACACCAGATTAAGCTGACTGTGGCATGACACACTGAGGAGATGCTCTTCCTGCCCTGTGGCACCAGCAATCTAGCATCTCCTTTAGGACAATCTAGGTCCTCTATAGCAGATATATGCAAAATGGACACAGGTCATGAGTCAGGCCTGAAATATGCTGTAATCAAGATGTACCGTATGTTCTCCTTTTATTCAAACCTAAATCTAAGGTTTAGATTTAGGGAACAGTCAGAGCTGTGGGTTGTTCCTTTTGGAAATACCAAGTTCATTCATATGATCCAAACTTCCATTGTAAAACTGGGTTCTTTTGTGACACAAGAATATTAATGGATGAGCTCTGCAGAAGTAATGTGGCTAGCAAAAGGACTTTTTCTTCCCCTCAACCTTGACTAGGAGGTAGAAGGGAAAGATTAACTTCCAGGTGGAGTCCATATAGTCCATATAGTCTGAGGTGGTACAGGTCAGTAGTTTCTATCTCTAGCATTTCCAACCTCTTAGAAACCAAGCAACACACTCCCATCCCAGTCAGACCTGGAACAAATAACCACAGCGCTAAGACAGGGCAGCTCATCTGAATCTGCATTAAGCGTTAAAGCCAAGATCTTCCATTAATAGCCACTATGTAAGTGGCACAGTACATTAACTTCACCTATAGGAACATTTTCTTCCTTTGCTTCAATAGTCAAAATTTCCCAGCAGTAAAATGTTGGAGCCAAAGATAGGCTGAATATAAGCAGCAACTACTCTTTTATGGCTCCTTCAGTGGCTGAACTTGGACTAATACACTGCAGGTCTTCCAGACCTTTTTGTTTTCTGCCTTTTAATCAAGTAACAGCTTTTTCCTGGCTCTGAAGATCCAAGAAATATGCCTTTTATTTCCTAAAAACAGGGTTTTTTTCCTTTTAATAGCAGAAATAAAGACATTTCCTTCTCTCAGTTCTGAATGCTTTGGTTTCTGTTTAATTGGGTATTGCTTTGTCCTGGGAGAGTGAGAAACCACTTCAGGGAAGAGCTAATTTACCTTTTCTGTAATGCTCATTATTTTGTACACTTCCAGTACAATTCCCTCATTTATCCCCTCTCAGAAATCACTGTTTTTACAACGGGCAAGCTGAACTGAAGACATTGCCTTAGGTGAGAAAGATGCAGAGATTTGGTCACAGCATGATTACAGACACAAACCCATTTTCAGAGCCTGAGATATTTTGTTTGCTGTCAACCAAGCAGTTGATGTGGACTGAGCAGGCTCTTGCATTTTGCTGCAGGATGTTTCATTACTTTTGTCTTCTGAGACGGGACCCAGGCATATGTCAGCAGCCAAACCCTGAGCAATCAGTCATCTGTGACTTTGATTTATATTTATACATATATTTATATGCCTATACATGATTGGAGGGTGTTTTTCCCCTGAAGTCTAACATTCCTGTGGTTGCTAATATTCAGCACAGGTCTTCTTCAAATCCTCCTGGAATTCCACTGCACTACCTGGAACCCTTTAAAATCTGGTCTTCTAGTCTGTATTATCGATTGCTTAATTAATTACTCAAAGGGGATTTTTTTTTGCTTGCAAAAGGGGTGGACAGGGTTCAACACCACTTTGGCTTCTCTGTGTATGCTGGATAAAACGAGATGATAAAATGTGCTGGCAAATACCACTCCAAAAAGAGATTGTTGATTTTAATGACTAACAGAGATGTTGTCTGATGCAGCACAGCAAACGCATATGGGATTGCTTGGGTATATTCATCTCTGTTGCTAAATGGAGATAGATAAATTGGTTTTCTCCTTTCTATGCCATAAGAACTCCTGCCTTCGCCATCAGAAAATGAAGTATTTACAAGCACTTTTTTGTTGTTTTAATGTTGCTGGGGACTGAATACAGGGTGCATATAACACTCACTGTGTCCCAACACACAAGATACGTTGGCTTTTAACTCATTTCTAAATGAGTCTCATATATACAGCAAGAACAGATGAAGGCTATGATGACAAGCTAATATCACTCTTATTATAATAAAGAACAGTGACTTCTACCAAGTACTTTCTGCATTAAGGGAATGGTTTCTTCCTCTAAGGCTGCACAAAGTAATTGGTCTCTTTTTTCACTCCATGTCATGGAAAATTTGCTGCAACCAGTTTTTTTCTTGTAATGGTTAACTGATCTCACTGTTCATGTAGACGTTTTCTTTCATCAAGGCTGTTGGAAGGAAATATAAAACCTCTGATTCTCCCTGTGCAGCTGGGATCAGCTTCTGGCCACGGCATCATCAGGGAAAAAATTAAAAAGGAAAAAAAAAAAAAAGGAAAAAATGAGAACATAAAAATAAAAAGGAGAAAATGACAAAGAAAAAAGGAAAAAGAAAAACAAAAGAAAAAATAGAAAACAGAAAATACAAAAGAAAAAAGAAAAAGAGAAAAGAGAAAAAAGAGAAAAGAGAAGAAAGAAAAAGAGAAAATAGACAAAAGAAAAAAGAAAGAAAAAGAGAAAAAAGATGATTCTTCTGTTCTTGGTAAGATGTTTCTCAAATATGAAATATTAGCTCCAGGAACTTAGAATTCCTCCCTGAGCAGTAGTGTGTAGAAATCACATCGTAAGTACAAAAGCAGGTCCTGTACCTGACTTCACTTGTGACTCATCTGGCCAGCAACAACAGTACAAGTTGCCCAATGCTCCATCCCGAACGAGATTGTGCTTGTGCCTCAAAGCAACACAGCTAGAATTACCCTGAGACCCATTTCCCCTCTTTTGATAGAAAGCACTAGATTAACAGCTTTGTGAGTTTGTGCCTCATGTTAGGAGAAGTTAACGCTGTTCATTTTGATATCCTAAAACCTTGCCCTTCAGGTCCACAATGTTGCAGTGGGGGGAGTTTCAACAGCCAACTCCAGTTTGCCATGTACTGACTCTGCTCTTAAGCCGCCCCTAATGCACTTCCCTTTTGCTTATTCCCTGCTGTATTCTTCTTGGAACAGCATGGTTGGGTATCTGATGAAGGTTCATACTTCACTCTGCACGTACTTTTGTCAAAAAAGCTTTTATTGCAATGCAAAATATCTTCTGTATATGACATCTTTCCACCCCTCCCCCCCCAACCCCCTCTCCAGCCTCGCACCTGCCAGAGCCTGGGCAGGACCCCCCCTTCCCGGGCCGGCGTCGATGCTGAGCGGGCCGGGGGGACTCCCCACCTCCCCTGCACCATGGACGGCTTCTACGACAAGCAGGTTCCCTTCATGGGCCCCGGGGTAAGTTTGCCCTGTGCATCTCCCCCTGCCCCATCCACCCTGTCCTTGGGGGCACCCGTTCCCCCGTCCTTGGGGGCTGCCACCCTCACGGCTGTTGTCACCCTGGTTGCTGCAGAAGTCCTGCGCAGAGGAGGGCCGAGGCCGGTTAGGATCTGATAGGAAAAGGAAATTTTTGGAGACCGACCTGGCTCACGACTCAGAAGGTAGGCAGGGCTGGCCTGGGCGGCCGTGGCCCCGCTCCGGTCCCGCGAGGCCGCTCTCCTCACATTCGTTGGTTCAGAAATAATCCTGTGAATAATGGCAGTTTTATTTATTATTCTGTGGAGTGCATAAGTCTTTCACTCTGTTCCAGAGCTCTTCCAGGATCTCAGCCAGCTCCAAGAGGCCTGGCTAGCTGAAGGCAAGTCTTCACCTCCTTATTTTGCCGTGTAAAACCTCTCTGCAAGCATTTTTTTTGAGAACTGAAAATGCCATAAACCCGGTGTTTTTGTTGTTGTTTTTTTTAGCTCAGGTCCCTGATGATGAACAGTTTGTCCCAGATTTCCAGTCTGAAAGCTGTAAGTGATTGTTCTGGGGGTTTTATTCTCTGGGGGAAAATGTTTGGGTGCCTTTGCAAAGCCTCACGCTGGGTTTGGAGCGGCTTCCTTGGGAAAGCAGTTGTTGGGGCTGAAACTGTGAAATCACAGACTTGAGAGAAAGCACGTGCGGTTTGGGTTCATCGAGATGAAACTTGCAATGTCCCATCCCTTTTAAATAGGGGAAACTATAGCCAAATGCATGGAAATATCTCTAACTGATCTCTGGGCTCCTCTGAGACTTGCTGCTTGTTCATAGTAATGTTGATTTGCTTATAAACACATCTTTTCCTTTTCAAGTGGAAGCACGAGCCCGTGCTGGGCTCCTTGGTTAGCCACAGTTTCTGCAGTTTCTGGAGCTTTTTAACAGTCGTGGCCCGGCGCTGTTGGCAAGAGTGGACCTGAGCGGTGAAACTTGAGCCGCTTTAAGCAGCATTAATCATTGGCAAGCGAGCATGTTTAAAAGGAGGCCAGTGAAAATGCAGTTCCTCTTGAATTGCATAAGAGTGAGAGTTGGTTCTGAGCTGTGGTTTGTGCTGAAATGGGTTAGCGGCAAGGGCAGGGGCTGGTTAATGGTGTGCGGTACTTCGCTTCTCTTGGGCACTGGTTCTCCTCAGCATGAAGGCTTGGTCAGAGGGCAAGGGGGAATCGGGATGTTTTGAGTTGTTACCTGGCAAATGGAATGAGTGGCATGGTGTTGGTGGCTGGGTTTTGCTGCTGAGCCAGAGAGCTACACAACTTAAAGGAAATCAAATTTAGCCTGCAGTCGAACAGATTTTTTCATTCCAGCTTTGTCACAGCATGCAGCAGGGTATCTTCTCCTACAGTAAAACGCATGTTAATTATTGCTCTTTGATTACTTCTGAGTGGGAAGCTTGCCATTAAATTGTTCCAGACAGCCCAAGTTTCAGATGCGTTTTTTCCCTTGTCTCCCCTGAGATAAAAGGCGAGCCCAGAGTCAGAATCGCAACTGGCTGTTGACATCCTAGCGCAGCCTGGCAGCTCTTGCTTGGAGCGGTAGAAACCGCAGCGAGCGTGGGAGGGTGGCTCTTGGAGCTGGAGCCGTTTCCAGTGCCTTTTGGCAGTCTCTTGTTTCCTTGTAACCTGAAGAGCACAGAGAGGAGAGAACTTTTCTGGGTGATGCAGGGAAAGGAAAGACAGAAACAAAAGGGGGCATTTGGTCGAGGCTCTTAATGTTCTGACCTGCTCAGCCTCTGCAGACCTGGCGTTGAAACGACTTTGTCACTTGAAAGCAGAGCTCCCTATGTGACTCCCTGCTATAATAACCTTCCCTAACTGTCCCGGGCAGAGAAAGCAAAGGTTTCCTGGGCTGTGCTGGCTGGGGGGGTTTGGTCCAGTCAGTCCAGTGGAAGGGAAATGGGTAGCCAGGCTCTTCTGTACCAGCACTGGAAAGAGTTTAAAGAGGAGAGAGTGTCTAGCTTACTGCTTTCTGGCCCCATCTTCTCATTTCATTGTGGATTTGAACTGTGTGTAGTGTAGGAAGAAAAAGAGGGATGAATTTGGTGCAGCCTCCCCCCTGCATTCAGCTTTTGCTAAAGAGGATATGCTTCTTTTCCAGACTGGGTGTCACATTGGGTTCAATGCCCATTGGAGCCTGAGGGAAGGCAAGTCCTTATGGATGTTTTCAGGCATGCATTGGACTCTTGTGCAGCTTGTGACTTTTCCCTGAGGAAGTTGCTGCTCTCTTGTCCTGAGCAAACCAGCTCCATCACCTGCCCCATGGCCCTGGCATTCCCAGGGCCAAGCTTCCTCTGCTCAATATCAAAAAGGGACAAGCCAGGCTCAGTCTGACATGTTGCTGTAGAGAATACTGCCACATGTGCCATACTGAGTCTCAGGGATGCTCCAAATAGCATCGTTCTCACCCTGCTAAAGAACCCCTCATAGCATGGCAGCTGCCTGCAGCTTGGCTGCTGCTAGCTTGCTACTCCTGATTGTGTAGCTGAGGTCTCTGACAGACATGGGCTTAAGGTTGGGGTTTGGCAGCAAAGTGCCATAACATGCCGGAGGGCAGCAGGTTGCTGCTCCGGGCAGGAAATCCCACTGGAGGGCTGGGGAAAGCAGGGCTCCGCTGAATAAGGGATGCGTTATTCTCGGCACCCTGGACTGAGCAGCAAGAGACTGTGTTCAGTGCTGATGAGCTACCCAGAGCAGTGACAGATCCCCTTGGAAGGGTGAGGAGATTGTGAGTGACTCCAGCATAGGTGCAAGTTCCCCAGTGGTTCAGTCTGGGGAGAAGGCGGTATGTACAATGATGTATCTCAGTCGGTTCTTTAAGTAACTGGGAAGCAATGGGTCAAGCTGAGGAGATCAAGCACTGTCATGAGAGGCTTTGCCATTTACAGGGATTGCTCCCAGGGAGCTTGTGGCTCCCTGCATGGGCAGCGAGTGGTTAAAGCCATGGCAGGGCATGGAGTGGAGTTTCTTATGCACCAAAATGAAAGCAGGAGGTTTGTTTCTGAGGAAGGGTTGTTTAAACAAAGGAAAGCAGGAACCTGGCGTCTATTTCTGGCTCCTCTCCTGACGTGACCTTGGGTGCGTCCTGTAATGCTGGGGGATGGAGGGGCAGACGTAGAGCACAGCTTCCAGGTGACGGCTTGAGTGGGTGCCAAGGTCCCCAGCTGGTGGCCAGGCTGGAAATGGTTTTCATTGCTTTCCCCATGGCTCGAGCAGTGGGTGCCACCAGCCAAGACAGCATCCTCCGTGCTTGGCCTCTTAGAGGGCCCATCATGGTGATGGTTGGGGAGCAACCTTCCCTGCCCCCCACGAAGGGCTTCGCCAGCAGTTCAAGGTCCTGAATGGCTTTAGGATGTCACCTTTCACATGGCAGATCTCTTGGCTGAAGGTTGATGTTTGGGGCATCTCCAGGGTGGCCAGTAGGGTGGCACTGCAGGCTATGCGTGAGCCCCTCTGGTTGTGCTTCTTTGCTGCCAGGGCACAGCAGTGGCATGTGTGTCTGGTCCCCTTGCCTGTTCTTCTTGGGGTCCTTCCATCCCCAGAGGCTAAAACAGCCCAAAGAGGGGCTGTCGGGCACCCACAGGTGCTCTCACCACTCCCACGGCTCAGTCCTGACACGCATATGCTGAGGTGTGTTCTCCAGCCCCGTCTATAGTTAAGCTTCTCCCTCTGCCTATTTTTATATACTTTTTTAGCTTTTAATTATAGTCCCAGCGCAGGACCGGAAAGGTTAAAAGCATTTGTACACCCAGCGTGCCTTTGAGGCACTGGGGCAGGGCACCTCCTTCCCTGGAACCCTCCTGCCCCCTTCCCAGCTCCCTGCCTGGCCACTTCCCACTGGGGACCTAAACCCAGCTCCTTCTCCCCCGGGAGCTGCACCCCAGGCCTGAATGTTCCTCTCAGCCCCAGGCTCTCTGGCATCGCTGCCCGGGCTGGCCATGAGTGCGCCTTGCCAAGCAGCGCCAGCCGGCCCTGTGGTGTTTGTGTAAGGAATCCAAACGTTGCACAAAGTCCGGCTCGGCCAGCTGGTCTCTGTTAGGATCTTAAGGCTCGTTTCCCTTTTCTTGAATGGCAGCGCTAAGCTCTGGGGAAATTTTTCTTTTCTTTCTTTCTTTTTTTTCCCTTCCCCGGCCACATGAATGGAGCGCTCCAAATTGTTTATGAATGGAGGGTGGTGCCTGCGCAGAGCCCTTTTTTTTTTTTCCCCTTTTTTTTCAATGAATAACCAGGCCCCATTGTACGGCTGGTGGAAAAACAACCCGCTCCAACAACACGGAGCCTGTTAGCGAGAAACATGCCTGCGATAGGCAGCTGGAGCCCTTCCAAAGCCAGTTCTCCTTCGCTTTCCCGCGGGGCGCCTGGGCTTTGCTGCCGCCACACTGGCCTCCTGTTAAGGCTAGAAATGCTGAGAGCGGCAAAACCTCCCTGGGGAGGGGGGGATAAATCTGGCTTGGGAGCGGGTGGGGGCTGTGCTGGCTCAGTGTTGGGCTTTGTGTTTCAAATCCTCCTTGGGGGGGGGTTTATGCCCTTGGTGTGCCAGGACTTTGGTGGGGGGGGAGGGGGAAGGAGGGGTAGAGAGAGGAGTCAGCAGCTCTTTACAGGTTTTGACAAATTAGGGGAGCAGCTAATTACCTGGCAAGCTGTGAACAGTTGTCCTGGAGCTATTCGTTCCTCTCCGCTGTAGCTGGGCTGTGTTTAGACTTTGCATGAAGCTAATACTCCACTTCCGATTAGTCTTGGCTCTCCGCTGCAGGCACTATTTAGGTAGAGATCTCTGAGGCGCTTTCCCTTTCCTAGAGCGCCTGCTTTTAGAAATGAAGTAGGTTAAGCATATATTACTTGGTTTAAAATTATATATAGTGAGGGGGCTAGGGAGGATTTGGGTTTGATGGGATGTTTGCCACTTGAACTCACAGTTGTGGGACCCCTTGGAGCGTCTTGACTGGGGGAAGGTGGATTACATTAGGCTGCTTGCCAACTCTCTGGCCAGCTCACTGGGAGCTGGGTATGCCCCTGCAAGGGTGAGCAGGTTACTGTGTCCTGCTGACAAGCTGTCCTGGGACGGTGGGACTGTGCAAGCTCTGCCCTCCCCTGCAGAAATCAGGCCCTGCTCAGTCTACCAGCAGGTCATGGTCTGCTAGGACACTGTCCTGCCGTGGTTCGGTTGCCTAATGCTCTCGGAGAGGTAATTCAGCAGCTGATTCATGAGCAAAAAGCACCCAAGCAGATGCTCCTCAGGGCTGATGTTCCCCATCACCTCCTGCCATGTGTGTGAGCCTGTATCATAAAATCATGAAATGGTTTGGGTTGGAAGGGACCTTAAAGCTCATCCAGTTCCAATCCCCCTACCACAGGCAGGGACACCTTCCACTAGACCAGGTTGCTCCAAGCCCTGTCCAACCTGGCCTTGAACACTGCCAGGGAT
>JANHGB010063608.1:0-12516 GCA_026283785.1 Coracopsis vasa | reverse complement strand
GGGGGCCGGGCCGCAGCGACCTTCAGCCCCGTGGTGTTATGGCGGCTTGTCCCTGCGGGCACTGGCGTGCGGGGGACGGTGGGGTCCCCAGGCAGGCTAGGAGCAGCGGAGCTGGGAGATTGGCAGGGCCCTCTCCTGGGTCACTACCGTGAGCGCCGGCCCCAGCCGCCATGGCGACTGCCTGCGGTTTGGGATATGCGATCAACGGCGTCGGTTCTGTGTGTCCTCTGTAACTAGTATGTGGCTTTGAGCTCCCAGCTGCCTTCCGTGGTGCCTCTTAGAACTTAAAAGACGCTAATCTTAGCTTCGCTTAGGTTGTAAAAGCTCTCTTGATTTTAGAAATGCCCTTTCTTTCTTACCTGTCAATTCCCCACTGAACGTACAGATTAACTTCAGTCTCGTTACAGGTAATAAAGTGTCTGTCTACAGGAGTTTAGGTAGTAAACGCATTTGTTAGAGTTACTTTAATGGGTAAATTACTCTAGAACATTTAAATAGAACTATTTCACCAGGAATATTTTAAAAGACGTTTTGTGTTTCTCTCACATTTTAGGTTAAAACTCTGTGCTCCAGGGCTGTAAGTTAGGATTCTTTCTAAGAAAACTGTAAGGATTTGAGAACAGCATGTGTCTCATAGGAAGTGTTTGAATACCCTCAAGTTTTATTATGCTATTGTAGGATCTTAGTAAGTGAGATTAAAGATGCCAGGTATGCAACACTTTCCATGTACAGATTTATCAGTAACCCTCCTCTGTTACGCTTTTCTCTCTAGCAGCCATGGTGAATTTCGCCCAAGCTCTGCGTGATCACTGGGTTCACATCCTTGTTCCCTTAGGATTTGTGGTTGGATGCTATTTGGACAGACTAAATGATGAAAAACTGTCTACCTTCAGAAACAAGAGCTTATTATATAGAAGGTCTGCTTTATGTTATTTGCAAAATGCTTCTCTGCTCTTCTTGAGAGTCTTAAGTATGAAAAAAAAATCCCATCAGTGTCAAAATATTAAAGGGAAGAAAGCCTAAAAATTTTAGCAAGCATTCAAGAAGGGTTTAAATTACTAATGCCGCCTGAAAATTGGGGCTTTAGGAGCCATCTTAGTCATGAAAGAAAGGATGACTAGGTACTTGTGTAAATCTGTCATTTGAAAATAATAGCCAAGTTTTTGAAAATTAACACATTTATGTCATCAGCTGCTGTATCTTCACTGAAGGATGTGATTATAGACACTGATGAGTTTGGGCTTGCTGGCTGACCTCCGGGGGAGAATTTAGATAATTTAATGCATTGCCTCAGCTCTATCACTTGTAATTCTGTATTAGACTGTAGCGTTAACAAAACAACATGAACTAAAAGAATGTTATTGTCAGTTTGCAGGTGGATTGTTTGTTTTTTTTTAACTCTGATCTCACCTAATTTAGGTAGACCAGAGTCATAAAGAAAGTTATAAACTTACTTTCGTAGTTAGTTAAGGAAGTAAGTTTATCACATTATCCACCCCATGGCACTTTTCGTACTGCAGTTACTGGTGAAATGAGGCTGGTATTTCAGCTTCTGGCAAAAATCCCTCCTTTCACACACTAGTTCTCTTCCTACTAAAGTAATGAATTTTTGTATTTAAAAGAAGTAGACTTTTCCCTTTTGGATACCATTATGTAGAAAGTCTGAAAGTCTCCTTAGAATTCAGCAGTGTCAAGCTTCCATTTAAATGAATGGGAGTTAAGAGGACTCAATCCCTTGAAGCTTTGGAAAGAAAAGAGGAAGTGTATCAGTATTGAACAATTTTTAACTGACAACAGTTACAAGGAAAGTTAAATTCATACATCACTCTCAAAATTGTAGAATAATCACATCTATTAGTAAATGTTCTACAAAAATTATCCTAATTTTAGTCTTTTTCTTTTGTATTTTTCTTTCCGCACAGAGAGTTGAAGCCTGGTGAAGAAACTACATGGAAATAAAGGCTGCAGAGGAAATGGAAAACATTTTCGATTCATCGTCTTATCTTACTTGTTGAAAGCATAAGGTTATGGTTTTTACCTTGGGAGAATATGTAAAGCTGCGAAAGACAACTGCAGTTCGTCTGTGCTAGCTTAATTTTCAATCTGACCTTTTGGAAGATGATTTAGTTACATGACTAGTATGTGTCCAGAGGTTCTCTTAGTCCATAAGTATTGAGAAACATTTATCCTCAGAAGTCATGTTCTGGAGGGGAAAGGAAGAATTACATAATAAAGTAAAACTATGCAAAAATCATTCATGTTGCGGTGTGGTTGTAGAATTTATGTATTTATAGCTCATTTGTGAACTAGCCTTCAGAGAAACACTTAACAGAAACCCAGGATGTGGTCATCAGCGGTCTGGCGTTTCTTTAGCTGGATCTGAACAAGTTTGTTTTCAGATTTCCACAGCAGGCTTGTTTGGAATGCCAGCCAGTGGGATGCTGCTTTGTGAGCGCGTGTCGGCAGAGGGAGATGGAAGGGACGGAGAGAGGAGCTGTTACCGCTGAACTCGGTGGCGTGAGGAGCCTGGGCGTTGTGGTGCTCAGGAATTCACGCTTATAACGTGAACTCGAGGTACCTGTTTAACGCCCCCATTGGCACTGATCAGCCCGCCGGCCTCCTTGCCGACAGGGGGCGCCAGCACGGCCGCCTCGCGCCGGCCTCACGCAAGCAGCCTAGCCCAGCAGGGGCTTGCGCGGATTGGCTGCCGAGGGTGGCTGTGCAAGAGAAGGTTGGATTGGCTGGGGGAGGCGTCACGTGAGGCGGAGGCTGTGGCCGTTGACAATAAACATGGAGTCGATCTTCCACGAGAGGGTGAGTGAACGTTTGTGGTAGGGTTGTGCTTCCTTTGGGGGGCACTCGGCCGCTGTAGGGGGTGTTATGTCATCGGCTGGCCTTCCGGGACGGGAGTGTTTTTTCTGAGGAGCTGCTCGGGGCGGCGGCTGTATCTCCCGTCCCTGCGACAGGCCGGGGCAGCTCTCGGTCCGACGGGGTACGCTTCGCCTGTGTCGTGCCCCTCCCCGGCATCCTTCCGGAAGCAGGATGAGGCAGCGGCTCGGTTTCCTCTGTCTTGGGGAAAAGCTGAGCTCTTCCGGGTGCCTGTGGCCTGGCCCAGCTTGGCTCTGTGAGGCCTGCCGGCTCCGCTGAGAAAGGAAGTGCAGTTAGCGGAGATCAAAGAGGGTCAGGGCTGAGCCCCAGCGCTCCCTCTCGCATGGGGACTGCTTTTCTTAGGCTTTTAAAAATAGACCTTGAGTATGGGAAGGTACAGGCTACAGCTGCTTACGTTGCTTGTGAGAGAACTCGCTTGACTGAGAAATGAGCATGAGGGTGAGCAGCGGCAGGCAAGGCTGTTTCTGTGCTCTCGGACACAGCCCTTCACCTATGCTGGTTTGGTTGGGCTTGTGTAACGAGCAGGGAAAGGGAGAGTTGTTAAGGAAGCCCTAATTAATGTACTGTGCTTTTGTGTGCTGAACAGCGTTTCCTGTTTTGGAGGACAAATGCTTCTATGAACTGCTGTGATTTATCCAGTTTCCCAAATATGAGCTATTTATGCTTTAATGCTATTCAAATATAATTGTCTTTTTTTCATGTACTTTCCCACTGTGTCTGCACCTTTATTGTCTTAAGATTAATGTTAGTTTTTATACACTGCTCTCATGTATTGCTTGGTTTACTTAGCAAATAAAGCAAGATAGCAGTATAACTTAAAAAAAAAACAACAAAAAAACCTGTTCTGAAATCTGTGGAGCATGAGAAGCGTTCTTTCAAACTAGGTTTCTATTGCAAAACTTGGCAGTCACTGTGGTGTTAAAGAGCAGCTGCCCATAGGATGAGTGTTGGATTTCAACCATTATGGTCTCTGCTACAGTGACCTTGAGTTCCAGTCTAGATTTGAAAATAAGTTCAAAACAAGCATACCTCTTTCTTACCTGATCTAGCCTATCGCATAATGAAGTGATAACTTTTTTTTAATGACTAAGTTGCTGTCTAATGTAATAATAAAACTGCTGAAATTGAAGTCACAGAGCACAATACATTTAAAGTCACAAGCCGATTGTTGTTTGTAATTGCTACAGGTTTTGGGAAGTGGGAGGGGGGCAGCCTTGGATTGCTACTTGGTAAGTCAGCTACACAGTTACAAAGTTAAACCTGAATGCATGTTTTAATTTGGAGTACCAACTACTTTATCGTGTTATCATTATTAGTCTACAAAAAAATTTAACTGAAATTCTGTCTCTTAAGGGGTATTTCCCCCCATCAAGTGATGTAAAAATATTTAAAGAGCTGTATGTGCACACACATGTCCTTACACTTCAATCTGCACACCTTGGATGTTCCAATAAAAAGGCATGAAAAATATGGTATTTATAAAGGAAATTTATTAAAACAAAGACCTAAGCAATGGGGCACTTATAAAAAAGGAATGACAGTTGCAGACAGTAGGACTTAACAATGGGGCTTAAGGAACCACTAACTTAGAAGTTGGTCATTTCTTTGATATTAGTGTTTGAAAACACTGAAAGTAGGGCAGCAGTTTATATCCAGATAGATTTCAATGAGGAAATTTCAGATTATGGGAAGATGCAGTATTGTTTGCATTAAAAAAAAAAACAAAACAAAAAAAAAACCAAACCTGAAGTTAATGTCTATTAAGAACTAAGATCAGTTTTCTCTTCTGCATTTTGCACTTACTATATACAAATTTTACATATGAAAATTAATGTTTATTACTTTAAGATAAAACTGTACAAACACATAAAGTAAAAAACACTTTTAGTAAAATTAAGATTGAAGACTGTAATACAACTAATTTTCAGAGGTATTTTAATATCTTTTTGTTTCTGAATGAGTTTCATATAATTCTGGTGGAGAAACCTGTGATTCTTGAACAGGTTCTTCTGTTACAATTTTATCATGTGACCAGCAGCAGGGATGTGATATCAAGGGGATGGGAGCTACTGTTAAGTCTTGAGATCCTTGCTGAGGGAAGGACATGAGCTGGAGGAGGTTTCTGGTGCAGCTGGGCTGTCCAGCCTTAATAACTCATTGCTCAATTAAGTGATGAAGTCCTAGAAAGTTTCTATGATCTGCGGTAGAGGGACATTTCAGTGTTCCTGCTGTAAGGGAAACCACGGGAGATTTGTACATACGATTTGTATAAGACATTCACAGAAGTTCAAAGTCTGTTCCTCCAAGCCATGCTCTTGTATTCTTAGTTTCTGTGGGTTTGGTGGGAGGGAGGGGTGTTACTTATTTTAGTTGAGGGGCTTTAGGTTTGTTTTTAATAGTGCATGCACACTGGAGTTATTAATGTAAATAAAAATGAGGACTGGTTAAAATGAAAGAGAAAAGCAGGATTAAAAACCTGATGTTAATCTTGCCTGTACTTGTAGTTTAGTTACTTCACTATTCTTTTAGTCAATTTACTAATTTTTAATTTGGGTTGACTACTATTATCTTAAATGTGCTGAATATGTAACAAAATGTCTGAAATGTTTTCCATTCAAATGGTTTATCAAGAAAAATATTTCCATTGTTTAATATGCTGAATTTTTATTTTTTTTCTTGTCACCTCATCAGTGTAATCAAGATTTTAGAACCAGTAGGATTAGCCTCTTTTACCTAATTTCTATTCATAAATTTCATGTGGAAAAGGAGCTTTACTGCTCCTCCAGCTCCTGATCCCTTTCTCGGCAATAAATTGGTTCTAACCTGAACTGGAAATAAATTCTGTAGATATATAATTTTTAATCTGTCCAAAGTCCTAAAGGTCTGCTTTTCTTTTCCCACATGTGGAAAGCAGATTGCTAATAGCCACACTTGGTAGGGAAGAAAACCTTTAAGAGTGCAAGAGATATATTTTTTTATTGAGAAGAAAAAATCTAAACTGTTTGATTTTCCTGTGATTGTGACTTGAAAGAGGACAGAATCCATTGTACTGATAGTTGCAGTCTTTGTGTGATTTGGTCAGGTGACTGGCAATTTTTAGTGTTTTAAAAAATAACATTTTGACATTAATTTATTTCCTTTGAGGAAATAAAGTAGTATGCATGTTAGTTTGTTCCCATCAAATTGATGGGAGGGTTGTATTCTATAGCTTGCAGTGTAATACATCCAAAGAATGTATGGCATTCTGGGTGAGTGGCATGGGCAGGATGTCTGAATTAAATGGTTGAGTCATTTTACAGAGTGAAACATTAATGTGATTTTTTTGTTGTCTTTGGTTTTTTTCTCTTCCAATTTAGCAAGAAGGCTCGTTGTGTGCTCAGCACTGCCTGAATAATTTGCTACAAGGGGAATATTTTAGTCCTGTTGAGTTATCCTCTATTGCACAGCAGTTGGATGAGGAAGAAAGAATGAGAATGGCAGAAGGAGGAGTGTCTAGTGAAGAATATAGAACATTTCTACAGGTAAAATCATCTTAATTTGAAGTTACTTGATATTTGGCTGAAATTTAATATTTTGTACCACAGACCCAGTATTCTTCCATAGCTAGAAAAGGTTAATTCCCTAGTGCTGAAACTTCTTAATTTTACAGGTCTTTTCATTCACACGTCTTAAATTTGGCATTCTTGAATGTTACTAGTACAGCTTTACAAAACTTCTCCAAAAAGCTACATTATCTTCATCTTACAGGTAGAGGGATCAAGCATCATGAGGAGGATCAGCAATTTGCCATTTTTTGGATTATTTTTTTGTAAGCTAGTGCAGAGGTAGGAGCAGAAGTTCCCATGCCTGCCTGTCCTTTAAGCATTGAGCATTTCTAATTTAAAAGTTTGGGGATTTTAATTATTCGATTACTTAGGTATTGTAATTAGCCTTACATACTAGGGCATACCGAGTTGTTTCTTTAAGTATGTGTAGTTATATTTATTTTCAAAACTTATTTCTGATCTTTTATGCTTACACCATTTTTCCCTTCTCTCCCTCCCAACCTCATACTAAGCAGCAGCCTTCTGTAAATATGGATGATAGCGGATTCTTCTCAATTCAAGTAAGCATGGCGTTATACTGACAGAATTTTTCTATTTATGCAGTGTCTCATGTGATTTAAATAGCATTGAGCTTTTTATCTAGTTTGCAGTTTATAAGCTTAATGGAATTAAGTACTGGACTTCTAAATCTTCAGAGGGTTTTCCACTAAGTGACTTGCAATTCTTCAGTTCATAGGCCCTTAAACACATGGTAGGAGCATGGACATCCTGAACTGTGAAATGACACCTGCTGGCAATAAGCTTGATTCTAAGTTGATTCTTACAGACACTTCACATGTAGATCTTGGCTCCCGTAGACTGCTGGTGAAAAAGCAGACTTGAGATTGTTTTCTCAAATGTAGACTGTAAAGCCTTTGGCAGTGGTTTCAGGGTTATCACAGCAAATGGAAAAAGCTGCAATATCTACATGTCAGTTTTTATAACACACACAAAGCAATAACAAAAGTTATTGAACACCAAATTGGGGGTTGTATCTAGATGGAAGTGAGGATGGTGACATGGTTTAGTGTGAGGTATCCCTGCCCATGGCAGGGGGGTTGGAACTATACGGTCTTGAGGTCTTTCCCAACCCTAACTATTCTATGATTCTATGATGCTTTGCACCTTCGGCTGCCTCCCGTGCTTGGAGTGATGATTCTCAGTGTTCCAGAATCCCTCAAGAGCCTCTGTTTGTTTTGGTTGGTTGGTTGGTTTGTTTTGAGTTTTTTTTTGGGGGGGGGGTTGTTTTTTTTTTTTTTAAATGCAGGGCACGGCCGTTGTTATAAAAAATTAAAAACAATTAAATTTTTTTGATTTAATTTATTACTTCAATGTGCTTCGTCAATATTGAAGCTGATAAAAAAAGCTTCCTTACACTCTACTTTTTTTGCCCTGTCACTGCTCTGCTCACTTGCTGCACAGTTGCCTGGCTGAAAGGATGGTGAATGTTAATTTAAATTTCTTACAGCATCATTTCGGTTAGTGTTAAAAAGTTACTGTAATAGAGATGTGCCAATGCAGCTGACTGATCCTGTGACAGTCCAGTGATGAAAACTTTCCAATAGTTACTGTGGGGAAGGATGATACTGTACTGGCGGGATGAGGATGGCAGAGCAGTACATTGAGAGCAGAGAGATAACATCTTATGAATTGTCTGTGAGAGGTGAAGTTACAGCTTTGTCTGGGGGAATAAGCTTATTAATACAACTCGGTTAGATCCTTGTAGTTTTCTTACTTCCCCTTAGATATGGCATGCATGTTATGTTTGCATGTAGATCCATGACAGTTGTGTTTTGAATAATGTGATTTCTAGGTTTCCTAGCAGTGTTTTGAAATCCTGAGTTTTATGAAACTAGTATGTTTGTTTATAGCATTTAAAACGGTTGTATTGCTTAAATTAAGATTTGACTGGTTTGATTCATGAAAAGTGCTGTTTTTTGGCAGGTTATAAGCAATGCCTTGAAAGTTTGGGGTTTAGAACTAGTCCTCTTCAACAGCCCAGAGTATCAGAGGCTTGGAATCGACCCTATGTAAGACATTTTTTTCTTAGCACCCTGCTTTTATTTTACAGAAAAATAATAATCTATGACTTAAATCTTTCTTAAAAATTACTATTTCAAGCTCTGTTGCATTCTGATGGGTTTATTATCCCCTCTGTCTTTAAATTTTTCTGTTTGGGGGTGTATATGAGTATCTGTCCTCTCTGCCTTTATGATATCTCAGTATCTGTGGCATCATAGATATATGGCGATTTCAGTAATGCTGACAACTTCCTAAATGTTACAAAAGTAGTATGAGTATGGTTGTATTACTGAAATTTTATTATGTAAGTTTAAATTAGTGGTAGCAAAGAACTTGAACATTAATATGCACTCCAATAGTAGAGTATTTAATTTTATCTATACCTTTTGTTTTTCTTTTTACAGAAATGAAAAATCATTTATTTGTAATTATAAGGAACACTGGTTTACAGTTCGAAAGTTAGGAAAACAGGTGACATTGTCTCTTTTTACTTAAAAATTGACTTCAGAATGGGGGTGGAAAAGTGGTTGCGAGTAAACCATGTGTTGGCCTTTTGCAAGCTTTGGCTGCAGTTTAATAGTATCCTATATTAAAAAAAAAAGAGTAAATGGTAAATGTTTGTAATATCACAAAAATACCAGGGAACTTTTTATGAATATTAGCCTGGAGAAATACCCTAGAATCAATTTCATAGTGAACCTGTCCTCTAGGGAGCTGCAGTTCTTGTAGAGTCTGTGTGACATCTTTAGCTCTTTTCTTTTCTGCATGAAAAGAGGGTGAGCGGACAAAGATTAGCATCCATATAGAATGCAGACTAATTTTAATGCATAAATTTATTGACATTGTAAAAATAATTTTGCTCATTTAAATGGACAGTAGGCATAAGGAAAAGTTCAAATTTCAAAGGTATTAATATTTATGATTGCTAGTGTTTAAGAGTATCCATCAGGATAAGGTTGGGGAAAGTAGAATCACAACTTTCCGCTATTTTAGAAAACTTTCAGAAACAATTGTTTTATAAGCAGGAAGTAGTTACTAAAGGTAAGGGGCAGCCATACAAGTATATGGTACATACATATAATAAATCAAGTCACATCCATATCCATTGTAACACCAATGCAGTTTTTTATTTCAGTAGCCAATCATTGTTCTGGATCACACTGCATAAGTTTTATACAACATAAGCTGGTTTGGTGTTTTCAGGTTTGTTGTTTTTTTTGTTTGTTTGTTTTGGTTTTGGTTTTTCTTTTTTGTTTTTTTTTTTCATAGAAAATGTTCATGAAATGACTTTTATGTTCTACAATAATGGACAGGAGTCTCTATGCATTTGGTTCATTTTGCTTGTGGTGGCTACCTATCTTGTCATCCAGATTAAAAACCCCAACAAAAAAAAACAAAAAAAACCCCACCAAGCGAAAAACAAAAACCAACCCAAAACCAAACAAAAACCTCAAACAAATAAACAAAAAAACCAAACAAACAAGGAAAAAAAACCCCAGGAAACAACAAACTAAACAAAACCCAACTGTGAGTAAACACATTAAACTCTGCTTTTCTGCTTGAAAGTATGGGTAATGTTTACAGGCCATTTTTGTATATTTACTATCAAAAAGGCTGAATGGTCTCTTGAAAGTATGGGAATGTTGTTTTATTATGTATGCAACCATGTCGGGTAGAATTTTGTGTGATAGTATTCTAGCCCAAAATGTTCTAAGTTGGAGGGGTAATGTCTTCTGTTTGTACATGCAGCTTGTAACCACATGAAAACAATGCTAGGTGTATGTTACCTAGAGAGGAATGAAAAAAAATAGATTTGACCTGCTTGTCTTCTGTTACAGTTAAAGCAAAAGCAGTTTACCAAACCTTCCTCCTCCATGTTCCCTTTTAAAAGTTTGTCTGTAATCTGTCCATCACATTTGTTTATGTAACTTTATTGCCCATTCCTACATTGTTGGTTGTCTTACCCTTTTGCAGTGGCAAAGGGTGTTTTTAACAAATTCAGTGACTGAATGACAGATTGGCAGATAGACACCTCTATTCCAGGTGAATTATAGTATGGGCCCAACTGCAAGTGTGTAACTGCAGTATGGAAGTTTGGATAGATAAATGCATTTTTGTGAGAATGGAGATAGAATTCTCCTTCTACTATCTGAAATCATGCTTCCTGATTAAAATGGGTAATATTGAACGAGTATGGTATAAAAAGGTTCTTCAGATTAATTGCAATATATATGGGGTTTTAAAGAGAGAATACTTTGACATCCATATTGTGTATGTTTTCTCTGTAGAAGAAGTGTTATAAACGACTACTTGTCGTCTTCAGGGAACTATAAATAATCTGTGTATATTTATGTCATAACGTTATGCTCTACTATCAGCATATTAAATTTTAGTTATTTTTTCTTTTTAAATTAAAAAATTATCTCAGAAGTAAGCAGTAGTTTTCAGTTTCACCAGCTATTAAAGGCAGAATGTTTAATGAAGGTATTTTATGTAAAGAATTCAACTTCTGTTTCCTGTATCTGTTAATTTCTTAAGATACAGTGTTAACTTATGAAGGTTTTCTTCCCTCATTAGTCTCTGAACAGACTTAAAACTCTGATTAAGCAGAATTTTAGATGCTGTCTAAAATAACTCTTCTACAATTATATTTTGACTTGCCTGTTTTAGTCTGTTTGCTTGGTACCAATGTTTGGTAATGGGAGAGAGCATGCAGTAATTTCCTCACTTCATACCTCTTGTTAGCTGAAGAGTATTTGAAGGGTAACCTTTAGCATTAGATGTATTGTGCTTCAAGACTTTAAATTTGGTAATTTACTAGATTTATTCAGCTATTCCATCATAGAAAATGACCACAATGTACAGAAATGGGTTACCGAGTAATCTTTATGCTAATTTGTTCTCTCAAACCTTTTTTTTCTTAATTACAGTGGTTTAACTTGAACTCTCTCTTGATGGGTCCAGAACTAATATCAGATACATATCTTGCACTTTTCTTGGCTCAATTACAACAGGAAGGTAATAGTAACTCGCAGATGTTAAATCTCATTAATTAAAAGTAGGTAATAATAATTAATTAATTAGAACTTATGTATTCAGTTAATTATGCTTAGTTTTATGATTGAAATAGTGAAATAACCCAAGTCCTTTATAATGAAAGGTAGAGCCCTACATTGTTATAAATTGCACATTATTGTGTTCCATATAGTGTGCATTTTAGAGTGGTTTTGCATACACCTTTAATGCTGTAGACTTACAATTTATTTTCCTCAGGTTATTCCATATTTGTAGTAAAAGGTGACCTGCCAGACTGTGAGGCTGATCAGCTATTGCAGATGATTCGGGTACAGCAGATACAGCGACCAAAACTAATTGGAGAAGAGACAGCACAATCAAGAGATCAGAGGTAAGGTAAACAGAGATTTCATTTTAATAATGTTAAAGTATTATTGGTTTCCATGATTAATGTCTCCATGGAGACAACCTCCTTAAGAAGTAATTAGAAGTACTTTTAGTGCAATATGCTTACTACTGTTGCATAAAGTAAGTTGGTGAATACAAATGGTGTATTTTTAAGTGGACAAAAATTACCTGAATAACGATTCAATCTTTCCATGTGTACAAGTGTTGTATAGTGCAGATTTTTAACTTCATGATTACAATATTTTTCCAATTATTGTAAAATGGGTAAGCAAATCTTACCAAACTATGGTTAATAGTAATGAATCTATAATTAACACTGCTTAGTGCATTCTGCCGTAAGTAGAAAAGAACAAGAAACCCATACCTGAATTTCACATCATATAAGTCGTACAGCATTCCCTTTTGGAATAATTTCACTGTAAATGTTGTAGTGCTGCTCTGTTGTGAAAGGTACCGATAGCATGAAACATCCTTGAAAGCATATAAAGTGCTACTTCTGCAATAATTTTATCACATTTTCATAGTGAATAAATTGCATATTGATAAAAAGGCTTAAGGCTTTTCAGAGGAATTATTATTTCTTCCACTTTGTGAAGGT
>JANHGB010063605.1:0-10910 GCA_026283785.1 Coracopsis vasa | reverse complement strand
ATGAAAGTGAACAATTTTATTTAGCTTGATGACTGGACCCCTTGAGCAAACACATCTTATAGGCAGCATAACAACTGCGGGCCAGCCTGCAACACGACCAGAAGTGTCCAACCACTCAGAACATACATTGTGTCTGGGGAAAGCTCAGTGGCGCCTCCAAGCTTCTCCTCACAAATAAAAGATAAAATGATTCAATTAGTTTTCCATCAAAATCCATTATAGAACACAAACCAGAATGATTTTATAATAAACTTGTAGTTTCCTCAGTCTTGGTTTGAGATGGTATATTCTAGTTTGAATTTCAGGGGATGAAACATTTCTGACTCCTGTTCATATAAAACCCTTCCAAGAACTTAGGTATCCTTTGGACTACTGGGTCTGTCTATTTAAACAAGTTCATCTGGGATGTGGGTTAAGAGGTACATAAAAAAATATTGATTTCATACCAATTATCACAGGAACCAAATTGTGGTGAATAGGGAACTGCATCTGAAAATCAATACAAGGAAATGTCCTTTTTGCCCATGGAAGTACTGCCAAATGAAGTAATGTCTTAATCCAATCTTTCTTTTGTTTCAAAAAATGCATTCTATAATTCTGATATGGACCAGGTGATGATTAGTTCCTACCTTTTTTTCTGTGCTGTCATTATGTAGGACTCTAAAAAACTTTGTTTTCCTGTATAGAGAAAATTATGCTTCCTTTCTGTTTTTTAAGACAAATATTTGGGTTAAAAAACCTCACACCATGTAAACATGCTGATATACAAAAATTGCCTCCCAGTCTGGAGAAAGATATTTTTCTCCTCCATAAACGTATGTCACAGATGTGCAGCTTCCTAAATGTAGCAGAATCTAGGAAGATAACCTGCTGTGTGTGAGGGAGCAAGGTTTGAGGACCACACTTGTGTTTGATTGCTGCACAAAGAGCTGTGTGCTGGGACTACAAAATTAATGGCTCATTCTCGCTTGCCTGCCCGAAGACAAGGTTTCCACTTCATCCATTAACCTGTGTCAGAGGACAGTCTTCATGCATGTAGGCTAAATGCCAGAACAGGAACATCATTCTCCCAGCCCCCTTGAAAATCAACAAGTGTTCTTGTTGAGGACCAAGCACGGATAGGGAATGTTGTCATATTTACTACAGATTTGGATTTAAAAATGAGGGAGCTTCCAGAATTATGTGTCTATTATATGTGGCAAACAAAATCTCTAAAACTGAGCAAGAACAAAGCCAAGACCAATGTAAAGGTACAGGTCTTTATCTGACGGATAATGTAGTACTAGTAGACTTAGAATAAAAATCATAACCTTGTCAAATCTCATGCTTTCTATGGCGCCTAATGTGTAATACAGGAATAAAGGGGTTTAAAAATTGTATGATATTACCAATATATTTCGTATATTATCTGGATTAAAAACTCCAGGATTTCAACTGCTAAGTTAGTAGTACAGAACTACTGCCTCAAAGCATTATGTACAAAACCCAGCTTTCAGGCTTAATGTATGAGTTCATGCCCTCTGAAAGGAAAGTTGATCCTGTGCTGCCATAAACAGCCATTCCCTCCGTTTTCACTGAGGATAGATAACATGAATACTGTGTTTCATCTGATAAATAGTGGGTCAGTCCACTTGAACATTCCAGTGGCAAGTTAAATAGAAACACATTTTCTTGTTTCAGAGAAACCTATAACAGAAAACACAGCTTTGTGCATTATACGAAACACGAAGAAGCTTTTGGTGACAGAAGGACACTCCTGTGAAGAGAGACAGGTCCGCACACTTTGTTGTCAGCTCAGGTATGCTATCCAGGCTGCAGCTTGCCACAGCTGAAAGTAAGCCTCAATTTCTTCATCTATATAGACATATTTGCACTGAGGGTTTTACTGCTTTGCAATTAAATTAATATTTCTAAAATGAAAGAAATTATGAGTGGAGAACTATTACTTTACAACTACTGGACTGCACGCAATCAGTTAAATATGACAAACCAAACAATGGAAAGTGCTAAATAAAGATGTCTCATCTATTTCCACAGGTCCAGGCATTCAAATGAGATAAAACACAGACTGAGATTGTTCATTAGTTAATTCCTAGATAGGAGACATAATATGGGCATTTCTATAAGATTAGTTGAAAGCTCCTAATAATATAACAGCCTTTAGTGCTTGTTAACATATAGAAAGTAAAGAGACTAGGATTAAGCAAAAGCGGTCAAAAAATTTGCAAAAGTATTCTAGTACAGTAGGGGAAGGAAGAGGATTAATAAGAAAAGTACAGCATAAGCCCTAAGAGAAGGCTGTGTTACTTATTTAGACATAGCTCCATTTCCTCAAATAGCAACAGCCAAATCCTTCTGTTTAGCAGTTGAAGAATTCTATTTGTCTATAGCCAGACCAACATAAACAGCAATTAAAACACAAATAATTTGTAAGACAAATTTGTGCTTCTGCATGCAGATACACCAAACTCTCAATTTCTTAGAGCCTTTATTTTTTTTTAAATTTTCCAAAGCAACATTTAAATACAGATTATGTGGTAAAAACTTTTTTTATTTTTTTATTTTTTAAGAAAACAAAAAGAGAGTTTCCTTAAGCACAATTATCAAAAACAAAGGTGTAGAACTATTCTCCTTAAAATAAATTACATGGCTATGTGTTCATATGACTCACTGTAATCTGAAAAGTGCTGTATACATTGAAAAGATAAGTCTGAAAAATCACAGTATTGAAACCACCCTGCTCAGTGGAATTAGGCTATTTATTTTTCTTTGAAAGATTCAGATTACAGCCAATTTTTAGTTTTACTTTTAAAATTATGGGTGTGCATCCATTATCAGGAAAGACACTTAGAAAAGGCCTCAGCCCAGCAAAATGGGCATTTCTTTTGTGGGCACTTTTTAAAGCATTTGACGCATTTAAGAGAAACTTGAGCAAAATACTTCCACATCTTGAAGTTTCAGTTAGGAAATGTCACTGTCATGCTAAGAACACAAGTCATTATCATGTTATGCACTGGACAAGCATTGTTCTTATACTAACTATGTACATCTCCAAAACCATCAGCCTAGATCAAATATTTTCACACAAACACTTACATATACAAGTGGTGTATATTTACGTCACAGGAGACATAAATATTCCTCCTTTGACTACATTAAAGTAAAATTGTGTTTATTTCACTGGTGCAATGATTTCGATTCATCGAAAGTTTTACTGTCTTCAAAACCCATTACTCTGCTACTTCCCAAGAGCTCTTAATTTTCCATACCTGTCATCTCAAACCATTCTAATCCTGAGGAGTGGCATGCAGAAATGAATGCATACATTATATATTACATCTGATGAGTGAGCTCTGTTACAACATTTATCTTCATATTTGAAGAAAAGTGGAATAACTCAGGAGTAGTATAGGAGCCAATGCTGTTCATGAGTTTCCACTCTTGTCCCAGCATGTGAAGATAAAGTGCATAAGAGAGATCAGCCATCACAAAATATATTGTTTGTATGAAATATTAAGGTTCTCACTTTGGAAATACGTAGGATCTAACAAGAGTAGTCTGTATAATACAGTAAAAGCATGATCTGGCAAACAAGCTCTTAGTAGAAAGACAGTAATAGGCTCCTACATAAAACAAGAATGTGATATGATCAAGATTTGAATCAGGTCCAAATATATGGACAAAAAGTGATCGTTTTGCAGATGACACTGTTATTTCAGCAGAATCTTCTCTCTAGCTTTGAACAGGATTATTTATTCTTTTGTCCTTTAAAAATTTTAGAAAAGAATTACAGAAAAGGTCTTTCATACAATAGAACTATAGATACATTAATGGACTAAGCCGTGAACTAAAAGAAAGCAGGAATGATTAAACACTCAAGTAACCATCACACACATTTAATGATCCCAGGATCAATTCCCTATTACTTGTAAATTTAGTATTAATTTCCTAAGAAGATTCTGACACTTGCAGGCATTTACCTCTACTGTGTGTTAAATTATGAAACCCTCAGCATTTTTAATATGAAGACTTATTAATTAAAAATTCATCCACAGTAGATTTAGACATGAATGCATGTGATTAATCAGTGAGAAAAACACCTTATAATTTGTTTTTTATTGACAATTTGATTCCGATAGACCAACGGCATGTTTATTACTATAGCTTATGACCTTCTCTGTACCTTCATATTTCATTTCTTCATGTCCTTATGCAAAATGGCACTTTGCCTGAAATACAACTTCATATCTACCAAACTCTCACTGTCTGGTGAAAGAAAAGATAAACACCCGAACTTCCTCTTGCTCTGTTGCACTGGTAATATC
This sequence comes from Coracopsis vasa, assembly GCA_026283785.1. Classification (NCBI taxonomy): domain Eukaryota; kingdom Metazoa; phylum Chordata; class Aves; order Psittaciformes; family Psittacidae; genus Coracopsis; species Coracopsis vasa. The sequence continues at coordinate 6,585 of JANHGB010063605.1, read as the reverse complement.
TCCATTACTTTCTGTAGTGTGTCTGTGCAAGCATGGACCTCAGGTACTCAGAAGGCACCTTTATGGGGAGGTCATTCCCCACAAAAGGAGGCAGCTGCCTGTGACTACTCTAGCAGCAAAAGGAGGCAGAAGGACAGGAGAAGTCTAAGCACCAGCTCCCACAGCACGGCACAGCTGCCAGCTGTGCCAGGTAACATCAAGTGGAGGAAGAAGAGAGAAAGAGGAGAAGGATGAGAAAGAAAAGTAGGAGTAGGAGAAGAAGGAAAGAAGAAGGAAGAGGAGCAGGAGGAGGACACATGCTGGCTGTCAGGGTTGCACAGTGTGCAGGAGGTGAGGCAGTCAGAGGAACAGCAGAGTCAGACAAGGAGAGTAATTTCTAGCATGTCACTTCAACGTGCATCAGGCTGAAAGGCAGAAAAGTAATGGGAAGGAGGCAGGCTGTATTTTTGGGCCTGGTGGGGTGATTCAACAAGGCTGGTTTGGCAGTATTGTCTAAAAAGACAGCTTTATTTATTTGCTTCACACATACCATTATCACCACCAAAATCACACCAATTCCGTACTCATAGAGCTCACGTGTCATTTCGTCTACCTTCAGCCTCTCCCTACATCTGATATTCTTTTTTTTTACTCTCTTCTTGATTTACACAACAGGGAAATGCTCAGCACTTGAAGCTGACCGTTCTGATTGCCTCAAACTGAACGTTTAGTTCCCCAAAGGACAGTACTATATTTTGCCCTCCCCATGTAGATTTAGCTCTCTGCCATTTAGTGAGCCATTTAGTAAGGTTTTTTTCCCAAAAGACCTAAAAAACCCAACCAAACAACCAACATCAGTCATATATGTTATGCATAAATCCTAAGGACTTGGGGTAGTGGGAGGGGAAGCTAAAACTAGAATTGCTTAGGTCTCCAATATTCTGTGTAATAGCTCAAACTAGGGTATAAGTGACCTTCATTGTGTAGCTTAGGTAATATTCTCACTGAAATGGAGTGAAGTGCCTCCAAACTGCACATTCTCACACATTCTGTCTGGGAAGCAAAACCATGGAAGCTTAATATCACATTTTTTTTGTATCAAAAGTTAATCACAACATTTAAAAAAGAATTCTAAAATATGTCAAGTATTTATATTTTACCAAGTAGCTGAATTTATGAAAAATATTCAGTAAATTACCATGTGCCTTTCAACATTTCTTGCATTCCCAAGTTTTTCCGTGAGAGGCCAGCACTGTTGCTGCCCTGTAAAATCACAAGGCCTCTCCTTTTGGCAGGGCATTAGCTCTTATCCTGTCTTTGTCAGAGACAGCCTCAGGCAAAGATTGCCTGTACACCCATTCACATATTCTGCCTTTCTGCCAGGACCTGTGAAAATGCTGCCTTCTCCTCTCCAATATCACTCTTTCCCAGATCCTCTCCATAAGTTTTCCCCAAATAAAAGCATCATCTGCATAAATAATGCTCCAAGACTAACATCAATTACTTCAATATTAGTAAGATTACTAGTCTTAAAACTCAAAAAACTACAAACAAAACCCCAAGCCCCACAGGACCTTCCTAATGAGGTGGTAAAGGCAGTCACTCCTTTACTTCACTTTGTTAATGGATCCTTCACAATCATAACAATGTTGTCAGCATAGAATAGGATTAGGCATTAACAACAGCTTCCAAAGAGCACCTGTCTCTGATTCTGTCTTTTTCCATATTCAGTTAACTTTGGTTCAAACATAAACAAAAGTGTTGATTTGACAATGAAAAGCTGAAAAGCTGCTCTTCAAAACATTACCTGGTCTATATAGCTGTTTTTTCTAACCACTAAAAGTGACAACAAACATTCTGCATTCTATGATTTACTATGTTTCTCATCTTTCTTGAGTACAGCAGTGCTGAAATCTCTATATCTCCTACAAGATATATTCAGCCACTTGCTTTGCTGGCCTATGAGATCAATGCTTGCATCTTTCCAACTCAGCAACTTTATTTTCCCCAATTGCATTACATCTTTCCCGTGTGCTCTTCAACTTTTAATTTTACCTTTTTGTTAAAATAATCTCAACATAGTAAACTCTAGATTTCTTCCCTTTTATTTATCCATGGCTTTACTTTCAAAAGTAACATTTTATTCTGGCAAAACTAGCTTCTTCTAGTTACCTTTCACCATAACTTTCTTCTTCAAAGAAGCCTATTGCTAGAAAGAATTATTCATCTGAACCCTGTCATTCTCTTTGTACTTCTAAGACTGATTTCTTTAGCATTGAAGAACACTAGTAATAACATAACTTAGTCTACAATCTTCCTCCATATTCCCAGGACTGTCTTGACTTCCAGTGATTTTCACAGAGCATGCCAAGTACAGATTTAGCTTGACTTTGAGATTCAAATGTTTTATTGCTTTGGATCTCCTGCAGCCACAGGCTTCCAGCAATGCACATCCCACACAAAGTTAATCCGGCTGGGCTGACTCATGGGATGACTGGAAAATTCAAAGGCTTGGCTTTGACTATTCCAGCAGTCTCTCTTTGAGTTTTTGTGCCTGACCAGATAGCAAATCTGAATAGAATTAGAATTATATACATATATATATAAATAAAAAAATATTAAAAGAATATAAATTCAGTTAGCTTCTCCCAAACTGGGGTCAGGCTGCTTAACCCAATCAAAACCTCTTATCAAATTTCTGAATTCAAGTGCAAACCATCTTCTCATAAACTCATCACAGGAAGTGCAGCATTATTCAGTTTCTTCTAAGGATCTCATAGTTCCATTTTTTTAACTTGTTGGCTTAAGTTTTTGTTCATTAAGCATGTCAAGATGTGATATTGTAAGAAAAAGCAATTATCAGATCATAATTTTTTTCTATGGTACCTCCTTCTTACAGATGTAAAGAGACAATGCTGTGTGTATCTTTTCCAGGATACCTCAAGAGAACACTAGTTCTGATGAACATTTTAGCTATTTTATCCTTCTATTTGTTCTTGGGTTTTGGGTTTTTTTGCAATCTGCTGACTTCCACTTTTGTCAGGGATCGCTCTCAAGAAAGGTTAGTGGAGTAAAGTCTATTTACTCAGTTCCCAGCCTCTTATGTGCAATATTGCATATTCTTCAGTGGTAGCCTGGCTTCCAAATGCCTGGTATCTACCAAACAAAAACACTCAAGAATGCAAGTCCCATGAGCACACTATGTACCACAGATTCAAAGACTTTAACACAACTTGAGCAAAAATATTCTTCTATCTAATAAAGCATAATCTATGACAATTTGATCAATTTAATGATTCCTGTAGAACTCTGGCATATGTATATGACTTCAGTCTGAGAATCAAAGTAGGTATAAGGCCTCAACAAAGTTCCCTATATCTGAAATATCCTCACTAAAGAGATAATATTCTCACACATAAATATAACACTTCTAAGTTGGCTCTTAACTAAGATTTTCTTAGTTTGCTATGACTTATAAAGGATTTATAAAAATGATTTATTAGTATTTATAAAAATTTCAAGTGAACTACCTCACCTGAGTGGCCTTTAAGCTCTAGTTCAGTGAATTAAAGAGGTTGAGTTTGATGGTTTAGTACCATACTGCTTGTTTGATCAGGTGAAATGGATTTTTTTTGAGACTGCTTTGGTTAAAACATAAGAAATAAGCCAGCTCAAAAACAATTATTTAAGACAGAATTAAAACCATTTCTTTTGAGCCAATAAGGACCTTACCATATTGACAGCTTTCCAAGTGGGTTCTGCATCTGACAAAAAAGAGAAATCTGTTTACAAGTCATCCCAAACATGCCAGTCAAATGTTAAATTAAGGCTTAGTAAATATTCTGACCCAATAAAACATTTGGTTCAGAAATGTAAGTGCAATAATATAATATCTTTCTTTAATATTATCCGCTTACCATAAGGAGAAAGACTAATTTTTGCAAGGGTCTTTATAAATCTTCATGTACCAGAGGAAAATGAAGGATTTATTCTACTCCATCTTTTAATTTTACTTACCAATCTGTGAATTATTCTTACAGCTGGCATTTCAAATGTATTAGTAAAATTTATCACTCAAAGCCTTATGCAAGGACTAAATTACACTAATGAATTGACTATGAATTTGAAGCTTAACATAAGGCCAAATATTTTCTGGCTTTCATTTCTGTATCTCAGCAAACTGCTTAATTTTCTCCCTACTTATCCATTACTACTAAATTGTCTTGCTTTTATTGTAGAAAATTGTAGCAAACATTGGCTTGCCTTAGGCTTATACTGAATGAAGCAGAAATCAGGGTGCCTGCAGTGAGACTGGCAAGGTATGAAGCCCATTCTCCACTAATTTTGCTGAACTGGAAGAGCAAGTGGAAGATAACATACAACCCCTCCTTTTCAATTTTATTAAACAGTTGGTGAATTATTCCTGTAGTTGGCTGATCAAAGGTATTAATAGATTTTCTCACTTAAAGGCTTACACAAATTTGAACTAAATTAATGAAGCAACTACATATCTGCTGATATGTAAAAGGATGCCAAATATATCCCAGCTTCAGATTTTATTTGTTTCAATGGTGGGGGTGGTGCATTTTTTTGTTTGAATTTTTTGTGAGAAGAAGGAACATAAATTTTCATGCAACTTAATCTTATTCTTACTGAAGTGTGATTCTAATGCCTGACAGCAATGCTATGATTAAAGGCCTACATTTTTCTCTTGAAAAGGGGGCAGGATGTTATATCTATGAAAGCTAAAACTGCTATTCAAGATCTGTTTCTTGGAGCTAAATTTTTCTCATGGATTGATGCAAATGAATTTTGTCCACCTGTAAGCCAGAGGCAGGTGATTTTTGTGGTGCTCTTTATCAAGGCAAAGCTGATATTTTGCACACATTATATTGTAACCTTTTCATTGTTTCATTTTCATTGTTGCGATTCAGAAGGCAAAGAGGTAATTTAAGGTGATAGGTAGATAGATAGATAGATAAACAGCTAGATAGATCGATAGATAAACAGATAGATTAGATGACAGATAGATAGATAGATAGATAGATTAGATAGATATTGAGGGGGCAATTCTCCACTTTTATGCTAAGTCCCCATAAGGTTAGCAATCTGGACTCTTATGCTGTTTACAATGAGGCATTTAAAACAACATATTCCTATATCAGGCTTAGATAATGAACAAATAGTTCTGCAGTCACACGTATCATTTATTATCCCGTGTCTTTCCAAAATGGTACAAAATGCTGTTAACTCATAAAAGGAACTGCTCACAGCCTTTTTCTACACTTTTTACTCCAGTAAAATGACTGTGTGCACATGCCTACTCTGCACTAACCACCATAAATAAAATACTTTGAAACAGTGCTCTCAAATAACATTGGTTACTCTGGTGCTTCAGAATGAAGAACCAATCATTGTCAGGTATCTCTGAATGCCTGCAAATGACAGGCAACTCATTCCAGGTTGTAGGTCTAAACTAGTAAAAAAGCAGGGGGTGATTGCTGTGGGATAGTTAATTATGCTTTAAGGATACATGATATGGTATTAAATAATTTGTCCTTCACCAGTTTATAGATATAGATTATAGTGGTTTTACGTTCACAGTCAAGTAGAAAATAGACTATTCCAAGGCTCATGGCAAGCACTACAAGTAAAAAAAAGCATAGGCACTGAGCACTGCTGCAGTGAATCACAATACATTACATTAGATCAAATATGGATATATTGAAATCAGAGAAAGATTGCAAGTGGAAACTGCCAATGATAAATTCTTCTGCAGTGTTGTCTATTTGTCCTACCTTTAAAAATATTTTTCAATAGCACCCAGTGATGCACATTCATTGCATTCTAGCCATGATCCACAGGCATGCTTGTATCTTCTAGAGTTTTTTGGAGAATCATTTGGAGTTTGGGTTGGAACAAGTCTTAAAGATCATCTAGATCCAACCTGCCCACCATGGGTGGGGACACCACTTGTCACTCATCTCCACTTGGACACTGAGCTATTGAGTATGTAGCTTTCTGAGCGCAACCATCCAGCCAATTCCTTATTTATTGTGTGTTGCATCCATCACATCCATGTCTCTCAATTAGAGCCAAGGATGTCATGTGGGACAATGTCAAATGCTCTGCACAAGTTCATGTAATGAATAAAAATTAACTTCATGAAAACCTTTTTTTTTTTTTTTTTAACTTCGTATCAAAACCAGCAGTAGAGGTAGAACCTCTTGATACCAGAATACATCTGCTGAAGTAGCAGCCATTGTTTTGCTTCAGGCTGACTGTCTTCCCTCAGCATGTGTCAGAGAAGCATCCAGGAATTTTTACTACAGCTGTGTATGGTGTTTTAGAAGCAGGAAGCTGCTGGCCCAGGAAAAGTGAATTAGGCTGTATTAGCAACACCACAGTCGGCATGTTAATGGAAGTGACTATTGCCCTCTCCTCAATACTTGTGAGACTACACCTGAGCACTGTGCTCAGTTTTGGGCTCCCCAGCACAAGACAAGCATGGACACCCGGAAGCAAGTCCACTTACCAAGGGAATTAGGTGGTTGAAACAAGAGGAAAGCCTCAGAGTGGGAAGAGGAGGCTCAGAAAAAAGCCTGA
>JANHGB010063597.1:11937-22126 GCA_026283785.1 Coracopsis vasa | reverse complement strand
GGGCACTGCCAGGCTGGGGTTTACCCTGCTTGCTCCCCAGGGCGCTCTGTGGGACACCCGGCTTCCTGGCCCCGGAGGTGCTGGACCGCAAGGGACACGGGGTGCCCTCGGACGTGTGGGCCCTGGGCTGTGCCATGTAAGCAGGGACCTGGAGGGCGGTGGGTGCTGGGTGCTCCCGGCTGCACTGAGCAGCTGGACCCCCCCCCAGGTACACGGCACTGACGGGCAGCCCCCCCTTTGAGGCTGCCCAGCGGCAGGAGCTGTACTGGCACATCCGGGCTGCCCGGTACCCGCAGCCGAGCCAGCTCTCAGCCCATGCCCAGGCCCTCACCGCCCGCCTGCTGGCCCCCGAGCCCGCGGCACAGCCCAGCCTGCAGGATGTGCTGGACCACGGCTTCTTCACCCAGGTGTGGGGCCGGTGCAGGGCACGGCCACAGTGGGGATGGGGATGGGGCAGGGGGTTCACTGCCTCTCGCTCCCCAGGGCTTCACACCACACAGGCTGCCCCCCCGCGCCTGCCACTCGGTGCCCATCTTCCTGGGACAGGCCCTGCGGTGCGGGCTGCGGCGGTGGCTGCGCCAGGAGCACCAGGATCACCTGGAAGCACCGGGATCACCGCGCTGCCACCCTGGGACACCACCATCTCCCACCCATGAAGGAGCAGGACCTGAGCCTTGCAAACATCCGCTTAGGAAAACCTTTATTAGTGCTAGGAACTGTCTAAAATCCAGTCATTGACACAAGCAGGGAGGGACGTGACCATTATGGACGGCGCACACACACACACACCCCCCAGTCTGCCCTTAGAACGGGTTAACAGAGAGAAATAAATGAAGGAACCAAACCTGAAGGAGACCTCTCTTCCCTAGGATGGGATAGGGACAAAGAGCTGGGGAGGGAGAAGCAGCAGCTCCAAGAAGCCTGGTGCCTGGCATTGCTCCTGGGGATCACCCATGCAGAGGGAATGCTTGGAGCAGCATCACATCCCCCTGCACCACCTCTACCCGCACCAACAGCAAGGCTTCCTGGAAGGAGGAACCGAGTTATTCGTGGCCTAGGAAGGAGGGAGGAAGGTGTGAGGCTTCCCTGCCCAGCCTCAGGTCTCTCCCTCGAGAGGTCTGAAAGAAAACACTGAGAGCTTGGTTAAAATGGGACACTGAAACACCCACAGCGTTAACTCGAGTGGCCCCAGCACCCGTGACACTCACCTATGCCTAACACAGAGGGTGGGGACAAAGACAAGATGCTCAACGTGGCCCCAGCAAGCACCAAGGAGCCGCTTTGCTGCTTACCTGTGTCAGGTAAGCAGCAGGTACCTGACCTGCCCATGTGTCAGCACAGGAGGGGACTGGTGAGGGACGGTGGCACCAGGGGCTGCGGGGCAGGGAGGGGAGGTGACAGCAACAACTTTACTTGCACTTGGGGTGAGTTTCTTCCTATGCTGTCAATCACTGCGGGGAACAAACCAGAGCTGCTCAGTGACAGCCCAGACAAGGGCAGAAGCAAAGGAACAGCCTGGCTGGGGAGGGAGACGCAGCACAAGACCCCGGGTAGGGGGGGACCCATGCACAGCCCTGGCTGGGATGGTGGCTGCAAGCGCAGCACTCGGCACCCTTCATGTGCCAGACCAATCCCACAGCCCTCATACAGCATCACCCGAGGCTGGAGGTGGGGCAGGACACCAGAGACTGAGATCTGCCCTCCAGGACCATAGCCACACATCCCTCATGCCAGCAGGAGCTCACAGCTCCCCTCCGCTATCTTCCACCTGCTTAAAACCTTTCCTGGTCCATGCATGATTCCTATGGAAGCAACCCCAGAAATCAGGTTCTGACCTTGAGGGCAGCGCTCCCCTCCACCAGCTCTGACCCCCAGGCAGAGCAGAGCTGCCCTCCTGCCTGCCTGGGCTAGGAGAACAGCAGGGCAGAGGGGGGCACACCATGCTATGCAACCCCACGCTGCATGAGCACCAGTTCCAGGGTTGCTGGGGACAGGGGAAGAGCTGGGGGGGGAGCAGAGCAGGGCTGCTCCCAAGGCTGGGCGAAGGGCTGCTGCTGTCCCCCAGCTCGGCGCCGGGCACAAAGCCACCCGGGTATTTTTATCCTGGCATCTGTGGTGGTTGAAGCCGTCAGCTTCCCTTGCTTTAAACACAGCCCTGCCCTGTCCCACCCTGTCCCATAGGACAGCAACAGCAACACACCCTGAAGCTGGCCCCTGGCACAGGGTCCCAGCACCTCCAATATAGCCCAGGGGAAGCCTGGCAGCGTGCGAGGCCCAGGCCACGCTCCCCAGATCCACTATTGCTCTGGGAACAGCTGCACTGGCCACCTCTGCCCCCCTCCCAGGCCTGCTGCCCAGGCAGGGGTGTCTGAGGGATTCAGGGCAGGACATTCCAGTAATTGCAATGGGATCTGGGATCTGCCCCTCTTTATTCCACAGCTGCCCTAAGACAGGGAGAACGTGGCTCCCAACAAGCTCCTCGGACCACTTGTTTGGTGCTCGGAACAGTTAAGTCTGCCCCACGGCACAAAACAAGGCAAGCCTGGTGGGAAGTCTCATTCCTTAAAAAGAAGGGATTAGAACAATGACTCAAGCTTGGTAACTGCTCTCACCCTCTCCTCCCTGGCTACAAACGGGGCCAAAACTCATCCTCGTGCAGAAATCAGGTTTGAAGTTCAGCCAATGTGTGCGGCTAATGAGAGCCCCAAGCCCTCTGTGCAGAGGTGTGTGCGACAAAGGCAGCTCAGCTCCTCTGGCAGAGCTGTCACTGCAGCGCCCTGTGACAGCTATGCAGGGCTGAACCTGGCTCCTGAAGGCCAGGGTGAGCTTGGAGCAGGATCCTGGAGGAACAGCTCCAGGTAGGGGCTGCCCCAGGATGCATTTGGTGACAGAAGTAGGGGATATTGCTTGGCCTGAGAGGACTGGAGTGTAGACAAAAGGAGCTGGCTTGACTCAAAACGGGCTGGAGCAGCTTCTCAGCAGGCTGAAGGCAGCGAGTTGCTCTCTACCTTCAGTCCTTTGCTGGCCAGGAAGGCATCCTGCTTAGGCTCACGGCCCAGGAACTTCTTCAACATGTCAGAAGCATCCAGGGAACCGCCAGGATGCAGGATGCAATTCCTGTAATCCATGCCCACCTGCAAGCAGAGAGAGACAGGGGGACGTGTTAAGACACCCGCTGATGCTGCCACCTCCCTGCACCTCTGGCAGGGGAGGCATCCCCTGTCACACACTGGGAGCCTGTGTGGGACATCCTCCTACCTTACAGTTCATGATCCCCTCCTGCTTGAAGCGTGTGTGGAACATATCCATGGAGTACACTTCACTCCAGAGGTAGCCGTAGTACTGAGCATCGTAGCCTCCGGCCAGGTGGCCAAACGTAGCAGGCATGTTTGTACCTTTGCGCAAAGGATGGGAGGGGGAGTTAACAGGACAGGCTCCTGGAATTGCTCACAGCATGGAAAACCCCTTCCAGAGTGTAAATATGTCAGAGCAGACACTGGGTCAGCTTGTTGACAATCCCAGGGGAAACAGGGAAGAACTTTCCAGTTCTTTTTGTATCGTTTCAGCCCTGCTATTCCTGGAGCCAGCAGAAGCTGTCTCTACTGAGCCAGCCTGAAGCCCAAGCCTTGAAAACCTGCTGAGCCAAGCTTGCAGGTGGGCATGGATTACAGGACCCCAAGCCCTTGTGTACCTGGGGTAGCAGGGACGCCCAGCACCTCTTCACATAGCCCAGCAAACACCTCCACGGGGTCAGCCTTCGTCTGGGTGTGCAGTGCCTGGTCCACCTTGGCCAGTACGATCTGACGCAAGTTGAAGAGCCCTGTTTGCAGAAGGAGGAGGCAAAATGAGCTGCTTCCTGCAGGCAGGAGCATCTCCAAGGCTGGGTTTCAGCAGTGCAGGCTGGGGGCCTCCCATAGTCCTCCTCACACCCAACTTCTGACCCCTTTCCCCCCATCCTGGTTCAGCAGCACCCATCCCCTAGGTCCCCAGGGCACCATGGAGAACAAAGCAAAGCCTTTCCTCTACCTGGCCAGCTCACTAAAGGTCTGCTCCTCCCCACACTCAAGGGAACACCACAGCAAGGCCCTGCCCTTGCTGGGGATAGCACAGAGCCCATGTTCCCTCCAGCCCCTCTGCAGGGACCAACCTGTGTTTGCCTGCCGGGATTTAATGAGCTTCTCCAGCAACTCATCAGGGATGGGGCTTCCAGTTTTGTAGTGCCTGGACATGCGCAGCAGTGGCTCCTTCTCCCACACCCAGTTCTCCAGCATCTGTGATGGTGCCTCAACAAAGTCCCGCTCCACGTGTGTCCCACTGAACATGGCAAACTCCGCCTAGGAGACACAGCAAGCTCAGAGCAGGATGTCATTGAACCCCCACAGGAGAGCCTGACAGGGGGGAAGGTAACAACCCAGCCCCTCTGCCAGCCCAGCCAGCCCTCACCTGAGAGCACAGCTGGTGCATGACATGCCCGAATTCATGGAAGTAGGTCTCCACTTCATCGTGCTGCAGCAGGGAAGGTGCATCCGGTGTGGGCTTGGTGAAATTAGCCACCATGGCAGCCACCGAGATCTGCCGGCTGGAGTCTGGCAGGAGGCAGCCTGGCTGCAGGCCGAAGCAGGCTGCGTGCCCGTACTTGCCTTCCCTATGGCAGGAAGAGGAGACTGTTACACAGATCACTCCCAAGGCCACCCACGAACCACCACCATCCTGCTCAGAGCAAAAGCCCCCTGGTGACCCCATGCTCTGCCCTGCCTGAGCAGACACCGCTCCCACCGCACAGCCCCACATCTGGCAGTGGGACAGGCTCTTCCCCAGGTGCATGGCAGGCCCTCTTCCCCATGCCCTATCCCTCCTGTCTTGCTTCCCCTTGCCCAAGGCCTCACCGTGGGTACAGGTCCAGGTAGAATTTGCCGATGGTCTCCCCAGAGGAGGCGTCCTTCACCGTGTAGAGCTGGACGTCTTCATGCCAGACCTGAGCTTTCTCTTCCAGATGGAAGGTGAGCCCCAGCAGCTCCTGGTAAATGGCCAGCAGGCCTGTGGTGACCACCTGCATGGGGAAGTACTCCTTCAGCAGATTCTGGTCCACGCTGTACTTGGTCTCCTCCACCTGGTTCATGTAATAGCGCATGTCCCAGGCATTGATGCGGTTGTCAAACTCCAGGCCGCGTTTCTCGCACTCTTTCTTTTTCAGGTCCAGGATCACAGCCCGTTCCTTCTCCCCAAGGGGCTTCAGCTTCTGAGCCAGCTCATCTAGGAAAACCAAGGCAGGCAGGGTTAGTGCCCAGGGCTGAGAGCAGCAGACCTGGCTCGACACATGCCTCAGCTCTTGGTTTCACAGCCAAGTGCCATACCCAGGAACGAAGCCACGATCTTGCTGCTTTTAGCCATGTTCATCTCCAGCACAAAGTCTGCGTGCGTGTTGAAGCCCAGCAGGCTGGCTTTCTGAGCCCGCAAATCCACCAGCTCCTTGAGGATCAGGCAATTCTCCTGCACGGTAGAGTCAGACAGAGTAAAATGAAGCATGAGCCCCAGGGCTGAAAGAAGCACAAATGTCAGACAAGACTCCTTTAGTGTCTGGCCCTGCTGGCAAGCAGCAAGGCCCACCTACCTCCTTGCACCTGGAGTTGAACATTTCCTCCACCTTCCTCCTTGTCTCGGGCACGTAGCACTTCTTCAGGAGAGGGAAGTAGTGTGGGTATTTCAAGGTGACTTTCAGCTTGCCATCCTCTGTTTTCTCCAGGGAGTTCAGGAAGTCCTCAGGGAGCCCTCCTGAGAAAAGAGCAGATCAGACTGATGGAGAGCCCAGGCCTCTCCAGAAATACCAGCTCTGGGACTGAGGAGAGGAATAGGCTCTTGGCTCCTTAGCCAGAGGAATCCAGGGACTCAGGGTCACACTAGCAGAGAAATAAGCCCGAGTGCTCCATACCTAGCTCTTCCTTCGAGAAGGGTAAGTAGGTGGTGTCTTCATTGAGGTTCTTGTTGAAGTCTATGCAAAGGACGCTCAGCTTTTTCTTGATAGCTTTGATTTTCTTTAAAATACAGATGAACAGAGAAAAGTTAGTCCCAAGGGGGAAGTCAAACAGCACCATCCACTGTCTGCAGGCAGCAGCCTGCTGAGCTGCCCAGTAGTCAGTCTGTACTTGGCTTGAATTCAAAGACAACACAGCAGAATTAACTGGATGAAGGTGCTGAGCTCTCAGCCTAGTACAGGCTCCCTTGGATCACACCTGGTAGGAAAGCAGCCACCTCAGCAAGGTCCCAGCTGTCTCCTGCCAGTTCAGGAGGTGCAGGTGTTTAAGCAACAACCTCCTCTACCTTCATTTCACTTCACCTTCTCTTCTATTTTTAATCCAGCTTCAAGGTTCTTCACTGAGCCACTGGTGCATGGTAAAAGAGGGAGATGCTGAGCAGCTCAGCCCCCCTCGCCTGATCACCCCTTTGCATGCAGGGACTGGGTGCTGCTTCCACTTGACTTGCACAGCACCATTTGCAATTTCAGCTTCTCAGGAGCCCCTCAACTCCCAGTGTTGATTCCACTTTGTAAATGTCATCCCCTTCGATGGAAAGGAAAAAGAGGGGCATAGAGGCATCACCAGTGCGCCCAAAGTCATGGGAATCAGGGGCAAAACTTGAGTCTAAGCCTCAGTCCTCTGCTCTAGTGCTACAGTGTCCTCTTAGCCCTGCAAGGCTCCCATGCTTGTGCTTACTTTAAGCTCTGTGATCTCACCTCCTGCGTTTCCTCAGGGAGATGGAGACCATTTCTTTTACCCAGTTTGATCAGCCTCTCTAGATATCTCTTTGCTTCAGGCTTCAGTGAAGCACTCTCTGCTTTCTCCTGTAAAACAAAACCCAGAGGCCCAGGGATCAGGTATTGCAGAAAGCCAGTTCCTGGTGGGAGTTGGGGGGTTATTGTAACACCAGTGACCTAGAAGCAGATGGAAACACCCCACAAGAGGGCTTTGGTTTGGTGCATTAGCTACTACCAGACTGCTTTAAAGCACATCACCTTTATACCAGATTACAGCACGCTCTAGGGTGTTACCCTGTCCTGTCACCATAGAAGGCAGGCTGGGTTTACTAACACCACCTTATCAAAAGGGTAACTGAGGCCCTGAGGGAAGGAAGAGCCCTCCAAGTTTCTAGTTCCCAAAACCAGCTGGACCATTCTGTCATGATCACACAGCGATTCAGTTCCAGACCTGACCCACCATCATTCACTTCTAAGTTCTGGGACAGGGAAAAAGGGTTTGGTGTAATTTCAGGAGGTTTCAGTGCCCTGCTCAGGTACATCACTGACCTGGAGCCAAACAATCCTCTGGTACACGTCCTGCCTCATGCTCATCTCGACGTCGAACTCTGAGAGCTTCTTGTCAGCCTCAGTGCTCGCTGCCCGGATGTCTTTGCAAGGAGAGACGTGCTGGGGGAAGTCCAGCATGTTCCGACGGACTGGATGGGAGAAGAGGGACTGTGGTAAAGGCAATGGCTTCATATCCCAGAACTGCTCGTGAGTGGGAGTGTACACAGAGAGCCTGTGTTAACTGGGAGCCAGTTTGACAGCCCCAGAGCCTGACCTGCCTGCCCACACAAGGGAAGAGCAAGGCAAGTGGCTGCCATCAGACAAACCCAGCGCTGTCCTCTGCAGGCAGCACACTGTCACTCACAGCACCCAGTCACCCTTCCCCACTGCCATCCACTGATTTCCCTCCACAATCCCTCTTTCTCACAAACCCCTCACAGATTTCATGCCTGAGTTCCCAACTCCTTTTCCTCATTTACAGCCGGGATCAAAAAGAATCACAGGATTTCTATGCTGGCAAAGACGGGGCAGCATCATTGTACAGCTCCTCTCCTTGGACCAGGCTAAAAGTGACACACCTTTATTGCAGACACTCCTCAAGAGCCACCACAGCCCAGGTGTGCTCTGGCCTAAAGTATTTTCATTTTAGAGGTGAAAACAAGCTGCCACCATCTCTGAAATAACACAACTTCAGGTGCTGCCCTCCAGGCACCAGGACTCTCCAGCCAGCAGAAAGGGAGCAGGCAGCTACTCTCTGTTGCCCAGGGAAAGTGCTGACAGCTCTGCTGAAGTTAACATTACCCCTCCTTAGTAAGGGCTTTTCCTCTTATTTTAGGAAGAAGAAATCAGAGGGAAGAAAGGAAAGGCTTGCAAGCTGGCTTCTGCTCCGCACAGAAGCCCTAAAATGATAGCAGCGTTTGAACAAGGCACACAGAGAGACATTTATCTACTGCCTTAAGGAAAAAGGTAGCAAAGAGCTGAAGATTTCTTAGATGATCTGAACCACTTCTGCCAACACAAAATTTGTCCCCCCTAATGCACCTTAAAAGCAGGAGACAACCTGCCACAGACCATGCTGCTGCCAAAGCACTGTCCTCATTTTAGACCCGCTCTTCTATTCCAAATCTCTACTCTTTGTACTCATATCTAAGCTGTATAAACATTAACTGGAAAAAAAACCCAACAGACTGCTGAGGGAGCCAAGGGGAGGAAAAAGGAGGTAAAAGTCCAGAGGAAAAAAACAAACACCAAAAAACCTCCATAAAACACGGATTTCCAGAACTCCAGGCCTCCTTCTCCATGTACATACCTGTATATTCAACTTCCACATCCGCCAGTGCCTTGAGAGTGTTTTCATAGGACACCTCACCCTGCTCCTGGGAGCCCACCCGGTCGTACACAATCTTGGTCCTCTCTGTCAGATCTGCAGCCATGTTTTCGATCTGTTCGGCCGTCAGGTCCCATCTTAGCTGGTTTGCCAGCAGCCTGGGGGACTGGCTATCCACAACGTTACCTGGAGACACGAGGGAGGAAACGCTCTGCGAGCCGCAGCCTTACGCAGGCTGGGAGGAAAAACGCAGCTGCATCGCTAAGGATCGATAAAAGCACTTAAAAGGAGAGGCCCAGCAAACAAACCGCGCCGATGGGCAACCAGGCTCCGAAGGAACCCGGGCCCTAGCGGCAGCCGGGTTACGCTCCGGGCGCTGTTTACCCTCTCAGTCACCACCAGCCCTCCACAGAAACCCGACTCCCCGCCGTGCCCCCGCCAGCTGCCTCTGCCCGCGGGACGGGGGTGACTCTCGCAGCCCGGGACCGGAGCTGTAGGACACAGAGGTGACAACGGGGGGAGGGGGCAGGAGACCAGGGGCTCCCTACGGCAACCCTTGAGGTGGGGGCAGCCCCGGCTCCTTCCTTCTGCCCCCATCCTTCTCTCCTCCTCCTCGCCCCTTCACCGCCTTCACCTCTCCCCCCTCCGGTCGCCCCCAGCGCCCTCGCTGCCGCCAGTCCCGCCGCCGCCGCCGCCGGTACCTGCGGGGGGCGCCATGCCGGGAGGCGCCGCGCTGCGGACGAGGCCGGGAGGAGACCGCGCCGGCCCCGCGCACGGAGCATGTGCCCCAACCAGAGAGGCGGGGAGAGAGAGCGGCCGCGCAGAGGGATTCTGGGAGCGTGGAGGACTCAGCGCCGCTCTCCCCTTTCCCTCACCGCATACGGGCCGGGAGGCAGCGGCCCGTACTCCCGCAGGCGTACAGCCCCGTCCCTGCCCCGACCCTCACCCTCGGCGGCTGCGAGGCAGAACCACGGGCCCGGGAGCAGGAGCGGAGCCCGTCGGGAGCGGCACCGCGGCCCGGTGCTCCCGCCCGCCCGTTTCCATAGCAACGGCCCCTCTCGATGGTAAAAATCTAGGAGGAGCGACAAGAGGCCTCCAGCACCGCGCATGCGCTGTCGCCTCCAGCAGGAGTGTGAGAGCCAAGGCGGGGAGACGGGAGTATTGCACAGGCGCGGCGGGCGGGGCGTAGCGCATGCGCAGTGCTGAGCCCGCCCCGGCCGAGGCGAGTGTTGGGGCGTTTGGGTGAGGGGGGCGGGGGGGGTCCCGGTTCCGCCTCCGGTGGCGGCGGCTCCTCGAGATGATAAAACTCATCCATAGCCCCGGGAGCGAGCGCCGGGTCTCGGGTTGGGGGGGGGGGGGTGCTCGTTTGCGGCGCCTACACCCGCTCCCCGCCGCCCTGTGTCGCGGCGCTCTGTCGCGCTAGATCCTCGGAGGCGCCGCTAGCAGCAGTCATCGTCCGTTTCGCTGTAGGGGTCGCGGAGACCGGGCCGCCCCTTCCCGGTGCCGTGCCCAGGGTAGTAGCCATTGGGCAACCTCCGGCCGGGCCGCGGCGGGGACGGCCC
>JANHGB010063577.1:0-12800 GCA_026283785.1 Coracopsis vasa | reverse complement strand
AGCCCATTCTCTAAATAAAAAGCCCCACATTATAGCATTTTCCAACTTCTAGTTAATGAGACTGGGTTTAATGAGTACCTCATCATGGAACAGATGCTGTTCAAGAATAAATGAGTGTGATGGTTGAAAATAGGCTCAGTATGAGTCAAATGATGCCTGTCAGCCAAGAGGACAAAATGCATCCTGGGGTGCATCAAAAGCAATGTAACCAGCTGGTCAAAAGAGGGTATTATCCAGGTCTTATTTAGTGTTGGCACAGCCTCACCTTGAGTACTGTGGGCAGTTCTAGGCCCCATAATTTAGGAAGGATGTAAAGGTTCTTGAATGTGTCCACACGAGGGCAACAAAGCTGCTGAAAGACCCGTAAGGAATATCCTATGAGGAGCAGCTAAGGATTTTGGGTTTGTTTAATTTGGAGAAAAGGAGGCTGAGGGGTGACCTTGTTGATTGTTAGAGCTTCCTGAGGAGAGGAAGGGGAGAAGTATATGCTGATCTTTTCCCTGGTATTCAGTGATAAAATACACGGGAAAGGTTCAAAGCTGCATCAGGGGCAGTTTAGACTGGACATTAGGAAGCATTTCTTTACTAAGAGGATGGTCGAACACTAGAACAGGCTTCTTAAAAAGATGGTCAATAAGTGCCTCTAGTATTTAAGAGGCATTTGGATAATGCCCTTGACGTCACACATTAACATTTGGTTAGTCCTGAATTTCTTAGGCAGTTGAACTAGACGATTATTCTAGGTCCCTTCCAACTGAAATTGCTTAGTTCTACTCCATGCCATGCCATACCATTCAATTCCATTCTGTTCTGTTCTGTAAATCTTCTCAGTTTGTAGAAGTTCCAAATTATAAACCCAAAGTGAATTCTTGCAGCTATCATTTCAGTTTGCATGTTCTTCACTGTCTTCTGTGTTTGCTTGGCTTTGTTTTGTCTCTTACTCAAAAAAAAATTTTCTTTTTGGCCTTACATTTCTTACTGCCAAGTTTCTCATTTCTACCCCCTATCTTCAAAGCATTATATTGTTGTTCACCGATACAATTAGTGCAACACTGTCTTTGGTTTGGCCTGGATAGAGTTAATTTTCTTCCTAATAGCTGGTGCAGTGCTGTGTTTTGGCTTTAATCTGAGAACACTGCTGATTTCACATCCGATGGTTTAGTTGCTGCTAATTAATGCTTACCCTGGTCAAGGACATTTCAATCTCATTCTCTGCCAGTGAGGAGGGGCACAAGGAGCTGAGAGGCAGCAGAGACAGGACACCTGACCCAAACTAGCCAAAGGCATATTCCATACCACAGCACATTGTGCCCAGTATATAAAATAGGGGGAGTCACTTAGAAGGCCCAGATCACTGCTCAGGTCAAGGTGAGTATCAGTCAGTGGGTGATGAGCAATTACATTGTGCATCATTTGTGTTTATTGTTTCTTTTCCTTTTCTCTTTTAGTTTTATGTTCTGTCCCCTTGTTATTTCCCTTATTATTATTAGTAGTAGTAGTAGTATATTGTACTTTAGTTATTAAACTGTTCTTATCTCAACCTGCAGGTTTTACATTCTTTCTAATCTCCTCCCCACTTTACATTCCGAGCATGATGTGCTGTGGTATGGAATATCCCTTTGGCTAGCTTGGGTCAGGTGTCCCGTCTCTGCTTCCCTCTAGCACTGTGCCATTTACTAGGAAGGAGAAAAAATAACTGCTACAGCTGAAACCAGGACAGGTCTGAAAAATGTAAATATAAAGTCATGCACCTAGGACATAATAGCAAACAGTACTACAGTCTAGGATCCCATTGGCTAGAGGAGGTAGCTTTTCCAAAAACAGCTCAGGATCCTGGTGAACAGCAAGTAGAACGTGACTCAACACCGTACCCCTGTGTATCCTCCGCAACATCAGTAAACATACAGTGTAAGGACTTAAGGCTGCCCGAAGTTATAGGCTTGAATATGTCTACAGACACAGACCAACACCTTCAGGGATAAACAATTTATCGCTATTTCTCTATAGTACAGTAACTAATACAGATCAGTAGTGCAATTATCTAGGTCAAAACAATAGTAACCTACCAATACTGGGCTAAATATAATATCTGGACATGTAAAGACTTACATGACCATGGCTGTTAAGCAAGCAGGCAGGAAGCAGGGCATAGCTTCTTCTCCAGACAAGAAACTTGAGCCAGACAATGCTGTCAGGGAATTCTGAATTCCTTGGTTGGAATGCTTTTCTCAGATACTAGTGAACAAGAGTCATTTCATCCCAAAATAAAGATTTGTGTTTGGGAAAAAGAGTCATACTCTGAAAGTGACATTTTTCACCCCAGGAAAATAGGAGGCACAGGGTGGCTAAGACTCACATCTGCAGTGCAGGCACCAAAAGTCATATGAAAGGTCTCCCACCCATACTGTCTCATGTACTGATCAGGTGTTCAGTGATCAGAGAGAGCAAGAAGTAGGATAGAGCATAGGTGGCATATTTCTGAACTTCAGATCTGCCAAAAACATGAAAACTAGGCAGGACTACCACTGATGGCCATTGATATTACTTAAAATCTCAGCATGTATTTCTTATTACTGTACCTTCAGCACTCATGGATGCATCTCACTAGGGTGCATGGACTTGT
This sequence comes from Coracopsis vasa, assembly GCA_026283785.1. Taxonomy (NCBI): domain Eukaryota; kingdom Metazoa; phylum Chordata; class Aves; order Psittaciformes; family Psittacidae; genus Coracopsis; species Coracopsis vasa. The sequence continues at coordinate 10,177 of JANHGB010063577.1, read as the reverse complement.
GTATGTCTAGTTTAATTATTTCACAACTTGATCCTTCTCCATCAAAGGTAAGTCTTCCTTGCTTCAGAGTTTCTTACTGGTCTCAATTGCTGTAGTTCCTGAGGTCAAATCTTACCAGTAATAATGGAGGCAGAAAGGGCATTGATTACAACTCTTATGGAATTATAGAACAGTTAGGGTTGGAAAGGACCTTAAGATCACCTAGTTCCAACCCCCCTTCCATGGGTAGGGACACCTCACACTAAACCATATCAAGTGGTACGAATTTTTAAAAGGTGTGGCATATATTCTAAAATGAATCTTCAGTGCAACATCATAGATAACATAAATGATTGATTATTGTGTTTTCATGGCATGACCTTACAGAAAATGGCAATCGTGCCACCTCCCCTGCTGAGGCCTGGCACTCCTTTTCTCTACTTTTTACTGATATTGTAGCTTCAAAATGTATTGTACTGACTTCAATACAGGAAATAGTCCATTTCCAATTATCGTTCCCTGGTTTATGGTTAAGTTCCAAACTGAATCAGAAGCACTTGTGGAAATAGAGAAAGTTAGTAAAAAACTGTAAGTGCCAGCAGAGGGTCTTGGGAAACTTGCTGCCGTCCAGCAGAGATTGGAATACCACACAAACTATTTACCCACGCCATGCAGGTTCCACGTATAGGTACAGTTGAAGAATGATAAATGAAGGCCAGAGGCTGAAGTCTGAGAGGATTGCCCTGTAGTGCTTTAAATACTGTCATACCATTGGTAGTATCAGGCTTCATACTGAGTTTGCATAACCTTGGGTCTGATGTTTGTCCATCTTACATTTTTAATAATTTAAATCACAGACATATAGCCTCTGAAGTCAGTCAAACTACTGATTTGAATAAAGCTGTTGACATTTTGCTATTATTTATTGTAAAAATCACAACCTATTTTAAGAATTGTGACATTTATTTTATTTATTTTTAATATAATTTTATCTATATTGGGAAACTCAGTAGTGTGATTTAACTCGATTTGTCTTTTTCTCTTTAACTTTGATAAAGGAATTATTTTAAGCCAAGAGTGTAATGATGTGTATTTTCAGACTAGTTTGATAAAGCTTTAATGGTTAGAAAAAAATACTAAAATCATAAACTTCTTCAGCTCCTCGCTGACCTCAGCTTTTGCATCTATTCCATGCACAATCTCTTTGTAGACTTAATTTTATGTTAGTAACATAAACAGATCCAGGCAGGTGATACTGTCAGGACTGAAATGCAATTGTATTTTTAAGCTTTTAAACCATTCTCTAGAACTATTGTGACTTGGGCCAACTAGGAAGTTCTAAACTAATTCATGAGTATGTTTTTGGAAGTCAAATCTCCTATGTTTAAATGTCAGCCAGCAGTTTGTATTCAGCCACTCTCTTTCTGTGGCTAAAAGCATTTACTAATAGATGTAGGTCATTCTATTTAACCCTGTGCTTAGGAAGGTTCCTGAGTTCTATTGACATAGCTTTAGCTTCTGTGATGGAGGATTTTAATTTATAGTGTTCTTTTAGTGATGTCTGAACTACAGATGAGCGTACTTCGAAAAAAGAATTGACTAATTTGAAAAAAACTCCAGCATTTTGATTTCTGGTGCCAATTGTTGCCCTTCTTAGGAAAATATGCATTAGCTATATGAAAATTTAGAAGAACACTAAAATTATGAAAAGTTTTGTAGATATTTTAAACTTAATTTCTTTGGCTACCTTTCACGAGACAATTAACTGTGTTGAAATAACATCTTCCATCTGATGATCTCAAAGTACTGCTAAAACATTAATAAATGAGTCAGTGAAGCCTCATTGTAATAGTGAGCTAGGGAAGACTGAGAGCTGGATTTATCATTTATTATTTGTGAAACTACTTATCGGTACATGAGTCTGTGAAGCAGAAAAGCCATGTCAAACAAAAAACTTGTACCCTGCCTGAAGAGATTTCATTACCATTTGATGAGAGCATGTTAGTAATGAGCAATTAATCTACTTGCCAAACATTGGTGAGTGTAACTCCCAGTTGTACTAGGTTCCAGACTGCTATTTTCTCCTTATTAAAGAGTTTTAGATCCCATTATTCATATGTCCAAGTTCTGCATTAAAGGTGAAGTGCATAATCCTTGATAGTAATCACAGTTCCCTTTCCGCACCATATCCCAGAGCTGTTTTGCTCTGTACTCTCCCCTGGTAAGCAGACTTCACTATTGAAAATCCCCACAATCCAGATGAAATAAGAAGATAGTCCAGACACTCAGGCCAGTAAAGGATTCTTGAAAGACCCCTTTTATTGGAATAAGGCAGTTGTCACCCCTGTGCAGGTAGAAGGTTTGGGTCAGATGTTAATTCAGTCAGAAGTTGCTGTGGACCAGGTCCTTAACACAGTTCAGTTTAATGACTTATTGCTATAGGATGATCACTACAAAGACTAACATCAAAGAAGCCACTCAACAACTTTGTTCAAACCCTTTCTGAGCATCTCTCACTTGCGATAAGAATATTCTTGTTGCAAAGAGATGAGAGGATAAACAGAGGTGTATCACAACACAAAAGTCGCTGAAGCAATTGCATTGCTATCCTTTTCCTTTACATTTTTAAGTTCTCTAGTGTTGTGTGACTACAGACCAGCTCTTCTGTCCATATGTTAATTTATTTCAATTGTCTTATAGCTGCTTTTGCAGCAGTGTTTCTGCTGATTTTGATTTCTGATCAGCTGATTCTGATGAAGTTCTTATTCTACTTATTTCTTGCCATCCTTCCTATGCTGGCTATGATTTTAAGCCTTCCTATTAGACTAAAATATAGGAAACTATTTTCAAGTCTTTATGTTTTAGAGAATAAACAGAGGGTTTTTTTAGATTAATCAGATTTATCATATTATATATATATATGCTGCGTGGCTGTACAGGGCTAGGTTATTGCTTTTCCTATTACCTTAAATTGCAGTATAAAAGTATTTTTCTAAGGTCCTCAATATTTTTGAACTAGTTACAATGCAGAAACAGTTATGACCACAAGAGAGAGCTCTTGTAAAAACATAAGGCTGCTTGAGAAATAAATACATTTTGCACTTTAACAACGAAAAATAGTTTTAGGAATTAGTATTTAATTATTGTATTTCAAGAAATTAAGCACTGATGTAAATTAACATGGTATTCCCAATTCCACTTATATTACCTTTTTTTTAATTTGTTTTAATTAAGGACAAGAACTAGTAATGAATATGTATATAGCTACATTTTTTTTGAAATAATGACAAAGTTCTGTTATGCAATCACTCTTTCTCTATCATTTTCTCCCTCACTCTTCGCTTGCACAATGCAATGATCTTTAGAGATAAAATGTATTAATTCAATATGAAAATGCAGCTCCAGTACAAATAATGTGTTTGCTTTATACAAAAGTGTTTATACTATGTAAACTTTTCCTCATGCCCTTTGTGGGTTAAGTTATACCTTATTATGTGCTTAAACACAGCTTACACCTTTTTGATCTTAGAATGACCTACCTGTCTATGATGTCCTAGAAGAGGATAATTTGTAATTGCAGAATAGAGCATGATACACATACTTGAGTAACGCCACTGAATTCTGCAATTTAGCAGTAATTATATCTTAGTGACAGATACCCTACATTGTTAAAAAACAAACTGAACTTTGTAGAGAGAGCACAGGATCACAGGGGAGCTAGATTTTTCTTCTTGATTTGAGCTACCTAGATTTGTTGACGATCAAAGTACAGTGCTGCCCTAGTTTCTGTCAGTGACTGAACCAGTACAAATGAGTATCTGTCTCTGTTACATCTTGCCATCATAAAACTCATTTAAGTCCAAAGGAATGAAGCTACTTTGCTAACTTTTCCCAGATAGATAACTATTTACCTGACTAGAGGACTTGGCCAGTGGTTATGTTTAGCCCCTTGAAGTCCAATTTATGTTTATAAAGCAGAAAACTGCACCAATTGGAGAACGTGGTCTTTGAGGTGTACAATCTTTTCTCACCACTTCTGATGATATACTTTATTCTACTCTAATTAAAATAAATGGGAAAGCTCTATTTATTTCTGTCACAGCAGGATCTGGCCATTAATATGTTAATTTCTAGTCTTCCCTTCCAAATTCTACCATCTGCATTTATTTTTTTTTCTATTTTGATTAAAGATATGTGTTCCACAGACATATTTTCTGTTACTAATGTTATTACTTCCCTTGTGTTTGATTCTCTTCAGCTGAACTTTCCAGATGGTATCTAAGATCCAAACATCTTTTCCTTAGATTCCTCATTTTAAAGTTGTTGCTGCATGATAAATATTGAATTAGAACAACAACCTTTCTCAGGTACCAAAAATAACTCACCCTTCTGATCTCATTATTTTCTTCCATTCTTTCTCCAAGTCTAATAGCTTTCTGTCCTTGAATTGCAGTGCTTAAAATATCTATGACTCATTAATTGTAAAAAAATTGTCTTCTTATTCATTAGTAGTAGAGCTTTTCATTGAATGTCCCAGCAGTGGCCCAAGACAATTTAGATAAAATCCATTATTTCTTCTGTCTAGACAGGAATTAATTTGTAGTTTTGCCCTTTTGCATGGGAATGATGGAGAATTGTTGTCATTTGATGTAATACAGAAAAGACTTTTATACCTTTAATCTGCAGATAGGATATTGTCAGCGTTCCCTTTATGACCAAGGTAGTCACAATTCAGCAAAGTACTTGAACAGATGTTTTTTCTTAATGATGTAATTTCACAGTACTTATTAATGCATTTAAAGCTACACTCGTGTACAATACATTGACTTCTGAGGGCTTTATTATTTGAATGGACAAACTTTACTTATGTTTTTCTTTCTTTTAAACAAAACAGCACCAGACTTCACTTTCCCTAATAGATACTTAACACTAAATACAGATTACTAAACTCTAAGTCTAGGAATAAAACCCTTCACTCAATAACTAATATTGAATAGCAGTCAGAATCACAGAACCAGAAAGACTGCATGGCTTATGAGATTCAGTAACCATAGACATCAATAAAGCAGATATTTAATTAAAAGTATTTATAGAATGTACATTGTATAAACCCAAACCACATATATATTGCTGAATATGTTATCAAACAAAAAAACAGACTGCAAGATTTATTGACACCAAACTTTTAGTGTCTAGACAAAGGCAGAAGGTATTGTTCATCAAAATCCATGTTCAGATTGCTTAAATACTGGTTGTTTTTTTTTAAAAAAAAAGTTTCCTGCATTTTTCAGCTTCTGTTTCCCACTACTCAGTTTTATGATCTTATTCTCAGTTTAATCTCCTTGAATCAGTTTACTAAAACCTCTATGATGCACATCATTAATTTGCTGTATGCAAATACAATAATTCAGTGTTTCTCTGTTGGCTCATAATTATTCTCTTGTTCAGCACATTGTGAAATGAACTGGATACCTGTAGAGCTAAAAGCATGAATTTTCTGATCTCAGTAGTGAAGACAAAAAAGACAACAGCCCATATACTCTGTGGATCAAATAATATTGAGGTGAAGTCAATATGCACTGAATGATGGATTAAACTACAACTTACTGTGAAAATGACTTTCAAGCAAGTGGTACAGAGGCACGACCTAGAGGAAATCTCTAATCATTGTAATCTAGAATGAGCTATCACCTAAAATTTACTCCAGACTGCTCTGTTAATCTTATTTCACCCTGGAGGATTTTGCTCCATTTTAGAATCTGTGTAAACAATGTTATCCTCTGTGAGCACAGTATTACAATTATTATAATTTTTACTCATATCTGCCACTCTCGGGGACCTGATCATGCATGTTACTGGTTATCCTTTTTTCTTGTTCCATCCTTAAACAGTTCATTATGTATGTAGAAAGACTGGATGTCCTGCATCTTTTAAATATATTTTTCTTATTGACGTACATCTCATTGTGCAGGGGAACTGTACTTTTTAAGTTTTCTGCTCTTGTAAAGGCAATATAAGAAAAAATGTTTTATTTTTCCTTTTCTCAAGAAATATGAACTTTTTCTTTATTTTTTTTTCATTTTTGTTTACATTTTAGCTTAATTCTAAACAACTTTCCTCACTCAGATGTTGTTAATATTATGCTTCAGGTAAAGTAGCCAGCATGTGGAAATCCAATGAAAGCTACACCAGTCTATTTTCCATCTTCCTAAATTCTGTTATAAAAAATGCATTTACTTCATGTCTATGTCTACAAACTCCTGGCTGCATTGAGCTGAAGCATATCCAATGTCCGTAACTGCAGGGGAGAAAAAGTATGTCTCTGGCTCAGAGCATTTTTGAAGCTGTACTACTATGCCAACCAAGATATTTGCATTCACCAGTACAAAGACTTTGTATATTAGATTTATACATCAATGGTCTTCATTCTATTGACTTTCAATATTTTGACTATTTTAATAAGCATCAAAGAAATTATTTAAACTGCTAGCTCTGCCTTCAGGACCTCCTGTTGATTTTGTATTTTATTTTATATTATATTTAATATTCCAAATCAATGCTATGAGGAGGTTTGAATGAGATATCAACTTAGTTGAAAAAATTCCCTGGAGGAACTCAAAATATAGTATTTTCAAAGGTTAGAAATATTTTTTCACACAATTAACACAAAATCGTATTTTCATAGATTTGCCTTAAGCTGGCACAAACTTTCTTAAAAGACTCCTTTGTAGGAGCTAAATGTAGAGCTAAACACATTTCTGCTATGGTAACTTCATCTTCCCATAACATCTGAAGAACAGAGGGTCTCTCCTGCAGTGCAATGAAAGGCATATAATTTTCATCCGGAAGAAAATGTTCCTGCTCACCAGCTGATATTTATTCCAGACTCCCTTATTTATATTTTTTTTAGTATTTCTTTTTTACTTTTTTAGAACATTCTGGCTTTTACTAGATTCACTATGGCATGGCAAACACTTGACAGAGCTAAATCCACCCATAGTGGGCACCATGCTGAGGATTCTGCTTGCTTTTCTGCTTTTGGAGCCTAGAGAGTATCGATGCTGAGTAGCATGAGGATAAAAATCCCTAATGTGCATAGCTATAGCTTTCAGGTAGAGATCTACTGAGAATTTCCTTCCTACAGCCTCATCTCCTGCATCATCTTAGTGATATCATTTTCCTGTAAGCTTCTTTCAAGGCAGTTACAAGTTCTCTTCAGCACTGTACTTTCATCTTCTTTGGTATATTTGCTCCTTCAGTAAAGTCGCAGAGATGTGCATTCATCTCTCTGCATCCCTGCTGTGATTCTGTTAGTGTCAATACTCGCTCCTCTGACCTAAACAGCCTTCTTAATTTCCTATTATGTCTCAAAGGTTTTCATATAGTGACACAAGTCCTGAGTTCCTAAGACTGCTTCAAGATGTAAAATGTTTTGTTGATATTTGATCATTATCTTGATTTTTGATCACAATACAATCCTCAAGTCTGATGGTTTTAGTGCTACAGAAATGTTCCTTATCTGGTACCATTCTCTGAAGATGTATTTCATTATGAAAATAAATTCAAAGTACAAATACAGCTGAGTGAATGTTAATAAATAAGATTTTCAACCTACAGTTTGCATTTACTTCCAATGTTAGTATTTGATACTAATCCTCTTGTGTCCTATACCCACAGCATATATATATCTGGTTTATGGGCCTGAAGTGTCTGCAGCTAGCATCCGACTTTACACAGGTCATGCAGTGTGTAACCAAACAAATGTCCCTCCTGCATGTTAAACGCGTTTATGTGGGTAATTCCAAATATTCATGATCACAAACTCATAAGTTACTTACATGTATATTAGCAGCTTAGAGACTTCAGGGGAAAGAAACTAAGACACTGAATTTAACTCCCTGAAAACGGAATTTCAGCACTATTACCTTACGGCTGCTTTCCCTGTAAATGCTCTTTCTGTCATTGTGGCAATTGAAATATGTACCCTATGTTGTTTTCCTTCCAGTGTGGAGATTTTATAAATTTTAGAAGTATCTATTACAAGGCAGATTCAATTTATACTAGTTCCCCCTGTATTACACTTAAGCATATTTAAAAGATAATTTAGAAAAAGGAAAAGAAGGACAGAAGGATAAGGTATAAAGGAGAAAAGAATAACATGAAAAAAGGTTCCTTTTAAAGTGTTTGTGTTTTCAACAGGCCTTAAGATTGAACACCTTAGACATTGTAATTACATTGATAGACTTTTAGTAGCATTTAGTTTTTTCTTTCTTTCTCTTTCTTCTTTCTTTCTCTTTGTTTCTTATTTCTTTCTTTCTTTCTTTCTTTATTTTTATTTTTATTTTTTTTTATGTTTAAAGGTTTCCATTTAGTCAGATCCCCCTGTGGACATAATCTTCAGAAAGAGTTGTTTGGGACATTTTCCCTTACCATGATCTGAATTGAAAGATGATGATGATGATGATGATGATGATGATGAGATAATAATAAAAATAATACCCCCTTTTCTCTAAATATATTGTCACTTTAAAACTTGTTTGATGTTCCCAAGACTTCTGCTTGTCTTCCTTCAGAATATTTAAAGAAAATATTTAAATTCTACAAAAGCAAGAGGAAGTTTGCAATTCAAAAGTACTTAGTATTCCTCAATGGACTTGATGACTGGTATTGTAAGCCAAAGAATCACAAAATGGTTGAGGTTGGAAGGATCTTCTGGAGACTGTCTCATCCAACTCCCTGCTCAAAGAAGGGTCAGATGGAACAGCTTGCCAAAGACAGTGTTCAGTCAGATGGTTTTGAATACCTCCAAAAATGGAGACTCCACAGTCTCACTGTACAACCTATTCCAAAATGTAAGAACCCTCACAGTAAAAAAGTTTGGGGTTTTTTTAATATATATTTTTATGATAAAGTAGAATTTCCTGGGTTTTAATTTCTGTCCATTGCCTCTTGTCTTTTTACTGGATAACACAGAGAACATTCTGGCTCCAGGTTCTTTACTGCCACCCTCCCTGCATCCCAAATCAGGTATTTATATGCATGCATAAGGTCCTCCAGAACTTTCTTTTCTCCCAGCTGAACAGTGCAAGCTATGCCATATCTCCTTATGTGAGAGATGCTTCAGTGACTTAAACATCTTAGTGACCCTTTGCTAGTTTTTCTCTAGTAAGTCCATGTCTCTCTTGTATCGGCGTGCCCAGAGCTGGATGCAGCACTTTTGTAGTGGCCTCCCACACAGTGAGGGGAAAGGTCATGATCAGTGACCTGGCAGCACTTTTCCTAGTGCCCCCAGATCCTTTTCTACAAAGCTGCTTTCTAGATGGTCAGCGACAGGCATTCAATGGTACATAAGGTTATTTCTCCACAGGAATTTCCCTGGGGAAATGTGCATTTCATTTTGCTGAACTTCATTAGATTCTTGTCTGCCCAAGTATCCACCCTAACCCTTTGAATGGCAGCACACCCATCAGGTGTATCAGCTACTCCTTGTGGTTTTATGTCATCTACAAACTTGCTGAGGGTGCATGCCCTGACATTTTCTGGGTCATTAATGAAGACATTAAACAGTATTGGCCCCAATATCGATCTCTGGTGCACACTGCTGGTGACTGGCCTCCAATAGGACTTTATTCTGCTGATCACAACCCAAGACCTTCAGCATCAGACAGTAGTCAGTGTATAGCTGCTTATATACATTTAGCTGAAGGTTTATCATCGTTCTTAATGCCACAGTGGTGTTTAATTTTTCACAAATAATAACCAGCTAATTTAAAATACTTTGAAACACTGTTAATCATACCTGAAGTATCTAATTACACAGAATAATTTTGCAATGTTTTAAACATAACGTATTAATGGAATAATTTATTTCATAGAATCATAGAATCATAGAATAGTTAGGGTTGGAAAGGACCCCAAGATCGTCACATTCCACCCACCCTGCCATGGGCAGGGACACCTCACACTAAACCATGCCACCCAAGGCTCTGTCCAAGCTGGGCTAGAGCACCGCCAGGGATGGAGGATCCACAACTTCCCTGGGCAACCCATTCCAGTGCCTCACTACCCTAACAGTAAAGAATTTCTTCCTTATATCCAGTCTAAACTTCTCCTGTTTAAGTTTGAACCTGTTACCTTTCGTTGTCTTACCACTACAGTCCCTAATGAAGAGTCCATTCCCAGCATCCCTATAGCCCCC
>JANHGB010063576.1:0-10856 GCA_026283785.1 Coracopsis vasa | reverse complement strand
CGAAAGTCAAAAACACAGCACTGCAGCAGCTACTAAGAAAGAGAAAAAAATGACTGCTACTGCTGAAACCAGGACACGGATACATTGACTTTCGAATTCTGTACTTCGTTCAGCTTACATTATTGTTCTGGTGCTTCCAAGGCACATTTATTTAAAATATTCTGCACACTAAAAGAACAAAAAAAAAGAAGAGAAAATGTTGAAAGGACTCAAAACTTTTTCACATTTATGTGCAGTATTCTTCATTTAAAGGATTAATTTTTCTTCAAATTGGAACATTATTGAATAGTTAACTTTTATAGGAAATAAGTAGTGTAGCAGAGGTATTTGAATATATATATATATGAAAAGTGCATACTAGAATTTTTTTTTATGAAGTCATAAGAGGAAAGAAGCATAAAGGAGACAGATGTATTTTAAAAACTTATTTCAGAATTGAATTTTACTTTCATTTTACTGGTATACAAATACCTATTCACAGATATTTAAAGAATCCCGTGCTACCCATAAAGACTTGTAATTTTGGAGTTCATCTTGTCTCTATTCAGAAATCATCAATATAGGTCTCATACATTAATCAGATTACTGAGTATAAACAGAGCCATTTAAACACTTGTTATTTGGTTAGGCAGTATGTTTACACTTCTCAATAGCCCTTGAGAAATTCTTGCAGGAAACCACAGGTTTCACTTGCCTTCCAATAAATATCCATTATTGTCAGGAGACATCAGTGAATTTTTCTTCATTGCTAAAAGCCCTTAACGTTTTGTTTCTAGCAAAGTGCGGAATACAGAGTATGGCTTAACAGTCATGGCCTGGTATTTTGTTTAAATGTTTTAACTAGAAAGAGAGGTCAGAAATTAATGGTTATTGCTGTGGTTTCAGAAGGTGATCCCCAGGATATATTTGTACTCTTCTTTTCTTTCTTTATATATCTGTTTCTGCAGGCATCTCCTACACTACTTTTGTTTATGTAACTCGCTATCTGATGAGGTATCTTCCTTTTATAGACTGCATATATTATTCATTTAAATTACTTTCATGACTTTATCAACAATTACTATTTTATCAGCAAGAGTATATTAATTATTCTGGCTATAACCTAGCATCTTTTTGAACCTGTACAGTTCGTAATTAGTTTGGGAAGCAACTCAAATTTTCATACTAAGGAGCTGCTTTATGTTCATTCTTACTATTAACACAGGTCAAACTAAACAGCTTAGCTATATATCACTGTGTCTTATCAACATTCTTACTTATCCAAACAGAGCTTCATTTGTGTGTTTGCTTATGCTGAGCTATAATAGGTTAAATACTGTCAAATACTTGCTACCAAATGGTAACCAAAAATCTTCTAGACCATATGAGAGCACACTTAACCATTACAGCAACAGTTCGAGGTGGACAGGCAGTAGTAGTTAGCAAGACCCTGGTCCAGTCCACTCAGATGGGATTTTTTTTTTTTTTTTAATATATTATTTCCAGTATACTAGGGTAAGAAACAAAAGTATTGTAGATAGGGGATGTACAGCTTGTTGTTCATAGCCTTCATGGGTAAGGTTTTAGATGCAAATCAGAGCGGATTTCCTGTAACTTGCCTCATGATTCCTCAGTTCTCCCCTTGTTTCTGTTCAGCCTCTCCTTTTATTATGTCATTGCATTTAAGTTGTAGCAGTATTACGATTCGGTTGATTATATTTAAATAATATGTTTATGGAAGAGTCCAAATACTTGTTTCTGGTTTCTTTATAGCTTCTTTCTTGAGAAATTCTACTTCAGGGACATGCTATCTCAGTTTGGTCATATTTGTATTACTTATCTTACATGTATTTTTTTATCTTAGTTAAGGCTGAGAGTTCAAAGACAGAGAATTTAGTATGTGACCAATTTGAACAAAATAAAGTCCACATAAACGAGAGACTCATATGTTTTTCCATACATCAATTACAATTACTGCAGCACCTGTAGCTTCTAGCCCCAAAGTTTCTGATACGTGGAGATCTACATGGGCTTCAAGGCGGACGTCCTTTTCTAGCGATATATTTTCTTTTTGGTAACAGCTTAGATATATTCTGCAGGCACTTTTTATGTGCAGATTTTCCCACTATCGCTCAAAAGACTGCATAGCTATCACCAAGATTTGAAAAGTTGTTCAGATAACTTAGTGGAACTTGATTACATGGTAGGTATTTTTCACCATTAAGAAGTAATCTACAAAGATTTTCTTTCTCTCTTTTTTTTTTTTGATAATTTTTAACATGCATGTTTTCACACGAATATAACAGAATCATAGATGTACAAAGGATATTGCCATGAGGTTCTAAGGTTGTATAGTGGGATTCACCAGCTTGCCTTACAAGTATTATGTCAAAATGTAGTTATCACACATTACTGTATGCGAAAAAGCAGTTTCCCCTTAAGAGATAGTTGTGGGTTATTTTAATGGAGTAGATGAGGTTCTAGGAAGTTCTTCTGGACACATGTGCTTCACTTTCAAAAAGCATGTCAAAAATAGCAGTACTAACCTAAACAAGTAAAAACTGTTTAATTCATACGGTCCCTCACATGTGTAAGAGCTTAATTACTTAGGGAAAGCTTTAGATGTGAACAGCTTTATTAAAAGTGTTTAATAATTAAATTGAATTCTGCCATTCAAAATACATTTTTCTAAGACTTCACATTGTTCTAATCTGTATAGAATAGTTAATTTTATTAAAAAACGGCTGACAGAACACTAGGGTAATATACTGTAAATATGCCTAAATACTAAGTTTTAAAGGTTGTTGTTTTTTTGGTGCTAGTAGTAGTAATTTATGCCTCTGCAAATGACTTTGCAATTTATCCTACATACAGACTCACTGGATCTAGTGTTCCTGATCTTATTGTGAGCATGAGCAACCAGATGTGGCTTCACTTACAATCTGATGACAGCATTGGCTCACCAGGTTTCAAAGCTGTTTATCAAGGTAGGAACTCAACTGTTATAAACACATGTTGTAAGTTCATTCATTACATCCCAACAAATTTATTTTGAATAGGTATTTAGCCCCTTCACAGATTTTGAGTTTTGGTAATATCTCTATTGTTAATTAATGGTTAATTAAAAAGAAGCTGAAGTAAAAATTAAAGTTACTGTTCTAATGCATTCTGCTTGAAGGTCAATACAAACTACCAATTTGTATCATATTTGAAAAACTGAAAATGTTACATTCTGCTAACCTGTGTAATTGCTTATATTGGATGTTATTGGAAAATTACAGTTAGTTTTCTCAAACTTTTTTAGGGTAATTATAAAATTTATTTTCATGCCTCTCCAAGAATCTTCACAGAACTAACTCAAAATTAGTCCATAACAAAACCAGCAGAATGGATATATTGCATATGATTGTGGAAATTTAACCCCTCCAAAAGTGACCTAAATTACATTAGCCTCATTTGTGTTGCTTCTGCCTCAAAGAGATGAGAACCTTGGCAACATAAGCATCTTTAATTTCACTTGACTGTGAGCTTCAGTTTAATGCTTTCTGAAGCTGTTTCATTCTAGTAAAAAATGCCTGATACCTGCTATTTTTTTTGTAGGTATTGATATTTTCCATTTTAATAGATTACATAGACCTGCAGCTAGAAAGAGCTCTTGCTTATTTATATACGCTATTAACATATGGTATCACTAATGTTAATTAGTTCACCTTAAAGACAAGAATAATTAATACTGTTGTCATGAGTTTCTTATAGGCACATACAGTGAAAATTATTTGATAGTAATTTTGACAATATTGCTTTCACATAAAAGATGCTGCAAAATGTTCAGAGACTGTTCAGTAACTGAAAGTAATTGAAGTAGAAGAGTAGGAGTTCGCCCTTAATGTTTTCCATAAACTGAAGCATCCTATGTAAATGTTTGATTTCACCTGTAGTTCCCTTGGTGTTTCAACACCAAAACAGGCAAAATAGTGAAAAGTTACGTAGATGTTGGCTTCAAGTTTATTAAACTATACATTTGTTGTACTAAAGACATTGACAGGCTTGCCTGCGCAGGTTTTTATAATTGGCATCTGTTGGTGTTATCAACTCTAATGATGAAAGGAACAAGAAGGGGAAATGCTTCCCTGTGGTCAGCCAGGAAATCCAGTTTTGGTTCTCCACACCAGTAGCCTTCTACAGGTGGTTTCTCCATTGAAGCAGGTGGTGGTGATTAGGGTTATATTTTCACCATGATTTTTCCCTAGTACTGTATACTTTTCTTTGGGATTCACTCAAACTCACCATTGGTTATTCCCACTCATGGTATTGATTGGAGTGTGCAAATTAAGTTTCTGTGTACACATATTGTTTGATAATATTTACTGAGTAGATTACTGTTACCTACTTTTATGCACCATGTTTTGGTTTTCTTTAATGGGAACTGAAATCTACAAAACAAGAGGTAAGGAGAGGGGAAGAAAGAAGATGTGATTATCATGAGGGTGGCAGTCACTTCCCATGAGAATCCTCCATAGTAACACTACTAGGATTTGCAGGTCCGTGGCCATGAGAGTATTAGAACAAGTAAAAAGTACCATCACAGAGGCTTTTTAAACATTAAAACAATTGTTTAAGTGAGATGTTATGGTGCTGTGAGTAAAAAGCAGATGCAGACCCTTAGAATTACTATGGCTAAGACTTTAAGGTATCTTAAAGCAATGTACAGCACATTCAGCCTGTACAGTTACACAGCTCAAGTATGTTGTAATGTCCGAGGGCAATGACATATTCTTTATCTAAGTTAATCCCACCCCTTCTCACACCTTCTTTCAAGGTTCCAACTTTTTTACTTGTATCATTTCTAGGGACCATGTTTATTAAGATAATAATCCATTTGTGAATTACATAAAGTAGAAATAGTGAATATATAGTAGAAGACGTGTATTGGCTGAAGTTATGTGTCTGACACAGCATTTTCTCTTCAATGTACAATTACGAAATTTATGTCTTCATGTCTATGGAAAAGGTAAAAAAAGTAAATCTGCTAATCTATTTTTCTGCTATCATTTTTCTTTCTAAAGACATCTGTTTTCATTTCTGTATTTGTCTAACTTACTTCTTACTTCTTGGGACTTCCTGAAAACACCTGAAGTAGACATTAAAATTAGCATTAAGTAGTGGCATCTCATGCAGGAAGTATATTGGTATCATTTGATGGTTGGATTCTGGCTTTCAGTTTGGTTTTACAGGCAACTGTAAATCAGTCTGTGGTTTTGTAATGTTGGAAATTAATTTCAGAATTGTGAAATGCTTACAATCTCAGAAGTGTTAGTGAATGTGTTAATATGAAGGTGAGCTATAACTTTTGTCTCTGTTTCATCTCAATGTTCTTGTTAATTTTATTAGAAATTTTTCATCTTTTTTACTGTTGACAAAACATTTATCCATTTGCTGTCTCAGCATATCTCCTGCTTTAGGCCAAGTGTAAAATCTTAAAGCTCTATCCTCTCACAAGATAACTTAATGATTCTGCTTTCCCTTTGTCTAACAGTCAAAGAACCTGTCAGAAACTAGATCTCATTTTAATGATGATTAAAGTTCACGGATTGCGACATGTGACCTCAAAGACACTGTCTTTGTGATTGCAGTTAGCTAAAAAGAAAGCGAACTGCAGGCTTTGATGGCTTACACATGGTCCAAGGAGACAAAGTAAAGAACATCTTTATTTGAATCTTTTTTATCAAAAAGTCTGAGTTTTGCTCAGAATTGGAAAATTAATTCTCACCCTCTTGGGCAGTATTTTACAATTGACTAACTGAATCTTGACTTTGTATCTATTAGAGTAGAAGCAACTTTTATATTAATATTTTCAAAGTGTCAAAGACTGATTTCAGTTTACAGAAAATTGTTCCTTTAGCTGAGATTTGTCCCATTTTAATTATGAAATAGCAAAGCATTTTGATAATACAATTCTCTGGTCCTATTTTGATATGTCCACCTAAAAATGCCATGAAATGATGCCTGCAAATGAACTGATACTCATCACAGATTTTGTGTGGGAGTAATAAATTTAATCCTGTTCACAGTTTGCCTTAGGGATTAAGTGTGGAACAGTTTTTTTCCATATTCTTATGCCTCTTCTTTGGCTAACCTTGAGAAACATCCTAATGTCAGAAATATGTAGTGCTATCTATAGCCTTACTACTAAAATGTCTTAATTTTGAATTAAGTTGATACTTCTCATAAAAAGCTGTTCGTTAGGCTGTATCTAAAAGTCCTTCGTTTTCTGTTATAGATCCCCAGACATCTTATCAGAATAGTTTAATACGTTTCTGGAAGTCTTCTCTGAAAACAGCTACAGTTTTTGTAAAAAGGCCAGAAATTTTAATTGTTCTGTCCTTGAAGAAATTGTTATATTGTAATACTACACTTAGGCACATGAAAGGATCTATGCTGAAATCCTGTTTGCATCATAATCTATAACCATTTTCCTTACTGAAGCCAGGATGACCAGGTGTCACGCCGCACATCATCATTAAGTAAAGAGAAGGAAAGCAAAATATGCTATATACATGGTTAATGTTGCTAAATTGGATGATGTCTTCTGCAAAAAACGCAGAGAAATTGGTGATACTACGTATTTCATAGCTGAGATTTTATGATAAAAAGGCTCTTAACATTTCTAAGTGAATACTTGTGTATGTAGCTACTTGGGTAGAGAGGACTGTGTTAAACATAAAATTTTCAACCAAAACAAATAAGAAGAAAATTATTCAGAGTGAAAAAATAGCAAATTTAGGCTGTCATTAAGACAGTTTTCAGAATTTCAGCAACAGACATGTTTAGAAAGTAAAGGAATTAAAAGGCTTGACTGTAAGTTCTAGTTATGTCCCTAATATTTTTTCTTTTACTTGAGTATTTAGTAAGGTTATGAAAGACTTCCATATATTTATTGATACAAAGGACATATCTGAAATCCTCATATGTTATCTCCTGGCTGTATGGTAATTTTGTTGAAGGTTGTTGCCAGTCTCCCTCGTTGAAGTCACTTTAGTCTGATAAGTGTTAAATATACTTTAGAGCAGAGCCTGGTATTTTCTGAGCACTCTGATTAAATTGGTGTGGGTTCACCCAAAGTACTTATTTTAAATGAGTAAACTATTTATCGAAATTTTTTTTTTTTTTTTAAAGCTCTTGACTTAAATTCCATTCCTGCCGTGCAATGACTCTAAAACCTGACTGATTTTTATATATGTATATTGGTGTATGTATAAAGAACAACATGACCCATATACTTAAATATAACATGCATAAAGTGTAATCCTAAGGATGAAAACAATACTAATATCAGCATACCACTATTTTGAGGTCACAGGTTAATCTTGTAACAGATAAATTATTTTTCTACCAATGATATGCTAAAAGTATATTTTTATAAGGCAACTTTTCTTGCAGTTTGTTGCTGGTCATGGTTTGAAGCAAGGATTTTTATTTTTTTTTTTAGATATCGTAGGTAAAGATTTTTTCATTAAAGTTATTTTTTAGTTTATTATTATTATTATTACTAGTTTTCCTCTTGGGCTGCATTTCTGCATTTTGTTTGTGTTTTGATGACAAGTGAAGACCACTCATGCCCCAGATTGCCCAGCAACTTGTGATCCTATGTATTTAGGCAGATTTGAAGCAAGAGAAAGATTTGGTTTATGCCATATCTTAATATAGGTCCAAGCATATATTTACCTGTTACATGGATGAGATGGACATAGCCATTGCCGTGCATATCCAGGTCAGGATAACGTAATATGGTAATATGACATTATGCCTTGTAACAATAGCAAACAGCAAGGTCAGGTCAAGAACTTGGTGCTGGACACCTTCCTGATAGAGCCTGGAGTCACAGCTAAAAAAAGAAATTATAAGGTGAATATTGTTTCTTAGTTTGTCTTATTTCACTCATGTCATGGATATACTGCATCTACAAATGGGTGTATTGCACCTACAAATAGGTGCTTTATGGCTGTGAAGGTCCAAGGAGGATTGTGCAGCCAGCTGATCATTAAGCTGCTTCCATGCTTGTGTTCTCATCAGCTGTACCACACTGACATGGAAGCAGATGGCAGTTAGCTTTAACTTTTGGGTGCGAATGTTTTAGAATTTTATTAAAGCTTGAGATTTTTCTCCGTTCAAGCCTGTAAACCTGTCAGTCTGATAAAAATATTTTACTCTTTTGACTTCCAGACTTCTTGATAACCAGTATAACATCTGTTTCATAACCTGTTTTGAACTCACCTTTTTATTCCTGCCTTTTCATGGTTATATAAACTAATGAAGTTATTTCACTAGGCTGTCTTTTAATTCATAACTGTATTATAAAAGAAATCTGGTGACTCAGTGATATAATCCTGAGCATTTTATGTAACTTGAAGGAATTCTTGGAGACATCAGGAAGTATATCAGCCCCTGCAAGCATCTGAAAATGTCAAGTTTACAACCCTAAACTGTATTGATCCTCAACTGAATACTAAAGCTTTAAGCTCTTCATTATGATGATGCTTCGAAGAAGATACTTCTTTCCTCCTGAGGCTAGTAGAAAAATATTTTCAAAACATTTCAGTTGCTCAGAGAAATGTCAGTTGTCTTTTTGCATACAGCTATAGTACTTAGTAAAACTTGAATTGACGCAGGTTTTACAAACACACAACTTGCTGATAAATGTCATTGCACTACCAATATTGATATAATATTTTGTTACTGCTTGGAGATTTGCTAAAACCTGTGCTGAAAGAAATTAATGGAATTACGCTTTTTTAGGACTCTCACTATTAGACGTGCATTCAGAGATATCATTATGTACAGTGTAATGCTTGGAAAGAACACAACTCATGATTAATGCAAGAAAAACTGTGAGCTTCCTATTTTACTCTAAGCTTTTATCTCCCTTTCATCTATTGCATGTATATTAAGTTTTCTTTTTATATTTTGTTCCTATGTATTGTAATTCAGACATTCTTCAAGTGTGTGCTTTTGGAGGACAGGCAATAAATACATTTCATATTCTATGTGAATATTTTCATATGGTAAAGCTATTTGGTTCTGTCGAGAACTGTCACAGAGTTTCACCATAATACTGTATGAGTGAATCTCTAGTGCCATACAATGAAGGTTAGTTCTGTAGATGGGCAAATGTCAGTCACTTAATTTACAGCACAACATATTATCAATTCTTTTCAGATAAGGAAGCTTTCCTGTATTGTTATCTGTCCTTTTTAGAGTATATTGTTCAGGTACTCCTACAGCAGGCCTTTCTAAGTGTCATCATCCT
Organism: Coracopsis vasa; assembly: GCA_026283785.1. Lineage (NCBI taxonomy): Eukaryota > Metazoa > Chordata > Aves > Psittaciformes > Psittacidae > Coracopsis > Coracopsis vasa. The sequence continues at coordinate 1,570 of JANHGB010063576.1, read as the reverse complement.
TGAGTTTTCTTTCAAAGAATAAATAGTATCATCAGCAAATGACTAATAGAGTGAAAAGAGGCATGCTAAGTTACTGATAATTACAGCAACAGTTTCAAAGTACTTTTTAATAGTGAAGAATATCTTTGACTTAGTTTCGTATAACAGTTGGGGTGGCAGACAGAACCCACTTTCCATCTGGAAAATAGGAATGGACTTGAGGAACACAACATCATGATGATGTGCTTTAATTGGCTGAGTGTATTGCATATTTATATATTAGCAGGCTGTAGTGGGTAAGATCAAATTTCCATCTGTGCCACTATTGTTTATTAAGTGACGGCAAACAACAAGGGCTTAAGTGAAGAGTAAAATAAGGAATAAGCATATAATGCACATGACTTCTTCCTCCTAAATTAGCAAAATAAGAAAGCTAGAAAGTCCAGATTGAGTACAGATTTGTTAAGTAAGTGCCTTTTATGCCTTTTAATTTTTATATTAATTGCATATCTCTGTTTCTTATGTTCAATTTTTATAAATTAGTTTCCATCTTCAACCAGGTTTTGATATCATTATGTTCAATTGTGCTCCACAAATATACAATTAATGTCTGTTACTCATCTCAATAAGTATAAAGATTAACATATAGCTGTTCAGTTTTAGTATTTAAGGAGTGTGTTAGCCTCATTCACTGTAAACTTTAATGTAATGTGTTTGTTTATGCTAATAATGAAGATCCTTAATATGCTGGCAAAGAACATGTATGTTAAAAATAGTCTGGTTTACAGACCAGATATCTATGTACATTTTCTGATTTAATTTAGGAATATGTTTATAAATAAGCTCCATTATTTAAACTTCAGAATTTAAAAAGTGAAAAATAAATCTAAGCACTCCCAATGTTTAAAACTTGGTTAGGTGCGGCACATATTCTTTCCTAGTTATATGACATGAATGGGGTGCCCTCTCCCTTCCCCTCCACATTGCAACTGTGTCTGACTGATTAAGCATAGGTGCATTCTTATCATTTCAGTGATTGACTTAAAACATCTTAAATTGAAACCCTTTTATTTGCCTCTTTGTGTAAGACTGTTATACATTGAAACAGTAACATGTTGTCTCTGAATAAAAGAGAACTGTTACAGAATCATAGAATAGTTAGGGTTGGAAAGGACATTTAAGATCATCAAGTTCCAACCCCCTGCCATGTGCAGGGACACCTCACACTAAACCATGTCACCCAAGGCTCTGTCCAACCTGGCCTTGAACACACCAGGGATGGAGCATTCACAGCTTCCTTGGGCAACTCATTCCAGTGCCTCACCACCCTCACAGTAAAGAACTTCCTCCTTATACCCAATCTATACTTCCCCTATTTAAGTTTGAGCCCATTGTCCCTTGTCCTGTCACTACAGTCTGTAATGAGGAGTCCCTCTCCAGCATCCTTACAGGCCCCCTTCAGATACTGAAAGTCTGCTATGAGGCCTCCACGCAGCCTTCTCTTCTCGAGACTAAACAGCCCCAACTTTCTCAGCCTGTCTTCATACAGGAGGTGCTCCAGTCCCCTGATCATCCTCGTGGCCCTCCTCTG
>JANHGB010063568.1:0-39542 GCA_026283785.1 Coracopsis vasa | reverse complement strand
AGGTCTCCACGCAGCCTTCTCTTCTAGAGGCTGAACAGCCCCAGCTTTCTCAGCCTATCTTCATATGGGAGGTGCTCCAGCCCCTTTATCATTCTCATGGCCCCCCTCTGGACTTGTTCCAATAGCTCCATGTCTTTTTTATGTTGAGCACACCAGAAATGTAGGCAGGCACAGAACTGCTCCTAGTCAAATTGTTTAATCAATGTTAATATATATGTATGTATTCACATCAAAATAATGTGAACTAACCATACATACATATGCTTACAGAATCACAGTATAAATAGATACTGTCAGTAAAAAGACAAGTGACTCATGGAGAAAAGATTTAAAATTGTATGTTTTCAGTTATATCCATTATACTTTCAGAAGACAAAAACTGCAAGTACTATTGCATAGAATTATGATTTCTCAAGATCCGAAGTCCTTTCAATTAAGGAAGAAAACATTACTATTCCCCAACTCTAGCAAAAAAAAAAAGAAATGGAAGAAAAAACCAAAGATATGAATTTGCATTTAAGAAAATAGGGAATAATCTTAACATCTTCAGATTTGTCTGGATGAATATCTAATTCAGAAGAGAGAAATCTAGTAGATGAACACTACATGAAATAGAAAAGCAAAAAAATATACTAGCAAGTAACGAAAAAAGTAAGCAACCTCAAAACAAACACACCCCTCTAGAGAAAAAAAACAAAACCAAAAACAAATAAACAAAACCAAAAAACTCCACAAAAAGACAGACTAACCAGAATCAAACTTTCAAAAAAGAAAGTTAAGTAGGAAAAAGTGTGTTTGCTAAATAAATTTAAAAAACATTGAATGAAAAAGAACAGAATAATAATAATTGGAATTGATGCAGTCTTGATGTACTGATCAAAACTCAATAGAGTCTAGAGGTTTGGTCTCTAAAATAAAAGTTGCAAAAAATATTTTGATAAAATGATTCTAAATCTACTCAGTAAATTAATTAGTTAAATTAAATATTAATTAAGATAAATATGATACTGGATAGGTAATAATTAGTGTCAAAGTTAGGAACAAAAAACTTGATCCGGGATGCTGTGTACAACTGGTTACTCACGTTCCAAGTGGAGCAAGAATAAGACCTTTCAAGATACTCACAGGAATAGCATTACGGAAAGGAAAACTTGAAAAGCTGTATTAGAGGTCTCTAAAAATAAATCTTATGAAGAACATTAGGAAGGATGAACCTTCAAAGTTTAGAAACAACGTGTACAGGACGAACAAGCATAAGCAGATAAAAAATTCAGCTTTTAAAATAGATTATTTCTAGCTATCAGAAGAGCAGTGAATTCAGCTTTATGTCCCACTTCACCAATTTAATGAACTATATGAGATTGTTTTGAGTATGAAAAGAAAATAAGTTCTTATCCTTTTGAATCTAATATTATCCAACAAATTGTAAGATTAAGCAATATTTTTTGAGAAGTTATGCCTCTTTTCATTATAGAATGGCTCAAAATTTTAGAGGTATGCTGAGAACCAAGAAGTTAGAGTTCCACCTAAAACTGAATGCAAAGGCTTTAATCGTCAAATAAAGCACGCTAAGGTGATAAAGCCTGGGAATAATATTATAACTAAATGAAAAATAATAATGTAAAAATGTTTCCAATAATATTTTATTGATTTTTGCTGAAATATTTCAGAATTTATTTGATTTGGATGAAGCTAGAACATCTTGACATCAAATAAAATGAAACGGTATAACTGATTTTACTAAACTCCTTAAATTTATTTCAGTGTTTTCGTGAGCTAATTTCTTTTTTATTCATTTTTGCACTGCTGTTCAATATTCCATTTACTTGTTTAATGAAAAAAAAAGTGCAACTTTTTAATGATCACACCCTGCTTCCTACTCCACAAACTTCCTTCTTTATTTCACCAAGAAAAATATTTCTATTTGTGTACACAAAAGGCATACGGCAGAGCTGAAAAAAAGATGCACTGTACATTCTAGTTCACTTCCCACCAAACCCAGACTTGCCACCTATAGCCTGAGGAAGCAAAGAGCTGTGTCTTCCTACCATAACTGTGCTCACAAGATAGATAGACTTGATAAACCCTACTAATGGAACCAGGTCCACAGAGGAACTGCAATCCACTGAAAAATGAAGGTTAATTCAAAAAGAAGGGACTTAAATAGGTCATCAGAAGTGGCTTTGTACACTTACAACATATAATTTATTATATTCTTAAATTTCTGCTGTTTCATCATTGTTCATTTTCCAGTGCTACATCTGTATGCTCAAAAACAAATGGAAAATTTTTCCATATTGAAAGGCTAGACTACAAAGAAAAAATCAAAACTGATTTGAAACAACATTTCAATTTAGAAGTGTTCATAAGGAAAATAAGGATTTTTAGCCTACAGCCCACAAGTTGGAAAGACACTGCCAGCAAATTCTTATGCTGAAAGTCACTTACTTCAGAAGTGAAAGGTAGAAAGAGTAATGGTTGAGAGAGCAGGAAGTAAAGAAAATGAAGAGGAAAGCTTGACAGGCTTCAAGAGATATTATTGTTTTATTTCCTATTGTGAAGATTATTATTCTATAGCCAATCACATCATTAAAGGAAACAGTATCTTCCCCAGCTGTTTATATCCTTCGCTTTCTTACACACTTCATCAGCTAAGCAGCAGTGTATACAGTTTCACACAAACTTACTTTTGAACAAGTTTTAATCTTAATATGGTTAAAACATGCTAATTCTACCAATTCAACTGTTATGAACTGTATTCCCAGCTCATTGCTTCTAAATCTCATCTAGTAGATTGGAATACTTATCTCTGGACTATCAAACTGAATTAAATGTTGACTAGCAGTCAAGCAGAAATCAAAATATGCAAATTTCCATATATCTAAATATATTCCTCAATAGCTAGCACCTACTACTAGTAATACCTAAACATTAATAGTAATTAAATAAAACGTAAAAAGAAAATAGTAATAGTAATACTAATAGTAATAGTAATTAAATATGGGGATAACATACTTGAAATTTCTTCTTTCATGACTCAATGCTTTTTAATTTCCTTTTATTTCTCTGAAAGAAAAGAATTCCAGATGAAAGTGTGCTATAATAATAATCTAGGATATTAAGTAAGCTATAAAATAGGCAATTTTTAGTGCTGCCTTTTTGTGTTCTCTATCTCAACAGAAACTTACATTCTATACAATCTACCATTTAATAAGATAATTTTGCCACATTAAGTAGGGGCTTTTTTTCACCAGAACTTCAACAACTTTCAGACAGACCACTGCCTCTTCATTTATAACTCTCTTTACACTTTTTGGAATACCACATTTCATCAGTGCTCATCAGTATAAGCAATTGTTCATCTTTCTGCTTAGATGTCATCGTGTCTGTGTTTCAACAACTGGAGGGCAGTTTTTCCTGAAACCTCGCACATCTTAGGATAGGAAATGTTGTGCCTATTCTAAACTCAATAATGAAATTGGATCAGGCATATTTAACTGAATATGTTTCAAATAATCAGTTCCGTAGCCTAAAAATGTCAATACCATTGATGAAAAACAAGTAAAAAGATGATATTTGCTCTTACATGCAGGGCAGTCTGAAGCCTTTACATTCAAGTATCAGTTCTTACTCACCTTGGGAGGTCTACTGATGTAAATAGATTTATTTGAATGAGCAAAAATTGCAGGATTAACATTCTTGTCAATGAGTTACTTTATTCAGCTTCATACAATTCATGATAACTGCACTATATAAATTTTTCACTTTACATTGCCTGAACATCTACTATCAACGGCTTTGCGTGCAGAAACTCAATCATCTCTTGCAGCATCATTTTAACTATATGAAGATATTTTTAAAATCCAGCTGCCTAACACAAGTGCAGACATACTATACTTTGTTCCTGTTACAGACAGGAGCAAAGAGCAAACAAGATATCTTTAGATAAATTCAGCTGCATTAATCAGGGACCAAATGCCATTGCATTGATTAAGATCAAAAAGAATATAAGTAATCCATATTAGGACACATTTCCTGCTTAAAGACTTTACCATTCACAAAACATCAATACTGATTTATAGACATAGCATGCAAGTCAGAATGGACCATGCATAACATAAGGGATTAAAAAAAACAAAAAAAGCAATGGAAAAGGGTAAACAGCTATAATGTCAAATGCACACTGAGGTAATGCAATCAATGGCAAACACTACACTTTTTAAAAACAAATTGGTAACACCTCTGAAGTTCATATTAGCATGCCACCATCATGACATGCAACTTTTCACTCACCAAAGTAGAGTTATGTGAAGCATCACCTGAGACCTCGGGTGTTCTTGTGCTGTTTGGAAGTCTGTGAGGGTTACGAGCTATCGCTTGGCACCAGCCCAACATTTTCTCCTTCCACTTATCCTTTCTTAATTGCTGAAATTCTGAAAATAATTTAGATTCCCTGAAACATTGACACTTTGAATTTATTATATGCATGTCTCTGGAGGCATGCCTTTAAAAACAGCTTTTAAAATTACATCTAAACAAGGTAATAAACATATTTTTAGAAGAACATGTTTATTTAAAGTACTCCAAAGGGTTATGCCATGCAGGTCAGAAAAGAACTACGCACTTTCAGCACACCTTACACGCATTAATACTATTTCAGTGTCAGCAAATTCAGTGCCTTTTCTCCATATTAAATCCACAAGTTGTCACTTTAATTAAAAACAAAAAGTCATTTTAAAGGAATTTTATTATAAAATAACTGACACTAGCACGACTACTAAAACTATAAAACATTTGGATGCAATACCCAACATTTCCTGAAACAACTAGAAATAGTCATAAAGCAATAGCAGATATTAAATACAAATCAACACAAACACATAAGTAGTCATGCCCACACACATCAGAATACCTGGCTTATCTTGAAGTGTTACACTAGGATGTATTGTAAATGGCAAAAAGTAATGTACACACCCCAGCAGTAAATGCTACACGTCAACTGTAAGATCCATGTGAACTTAGTTTTAGTTTGTAACAGTAACAAAATATCTTTCAGGTAACACTAACACATACTGCAAATGCAGCAGTTAAGAGGGTTTTTACGTGTAAGAAACCCTCATAAGGATTTTTAAAATTTCACAGTCTACTTTTCCCAGTTGAAATAGGTAATGCAGTCATTCAGGGCAGAACATTGTTAATAAATTACAAAAAATAACTTCAAGCATATTTTTTCTCCACAACATCTGAAGCAATTTATAATCTGGTTATTTATAACATTTTTAAATCTAAAACATGTTATTCTGTAACACCATGAAACATAATAAACAAAAAGATTAACTTACCAGACTGAGTGCCTAGCACCCCAAATGAGGTTATTACTAGACTGAATAGATTTGAAACACACATACAGTAATGCCTTACAATAAGACCTTACACAGTAAAGTAGCACCTACTTAATGAGTATTATGTACTTTGACAGTAGGTTTATTTTTTCTGCTATACATCTCCATGCTGTACACAAGACATGCTAGTGTTTACAGCAGGCTTTCATCTTCCCATGTTCTGATTCTCACAAACTACAGCCCCTCCTTTAAGTACTACTCTACCATTTCCACATTTACCATAAGAATTTCAAAGTATGAAATGCAGAAAGCTGTATTTCTCCACACAACCTCATGGAACTGATAGGAAGAAGTGAAAACTAGCCTTAGCTTTATTGCACTGGAGATTATTAGATGAGTGGATGAATGAGTCTACAGGTGAACTCATTGATTTTTCAGTCTCTTGAAATTTTAACATGAGATAAAAATGTGACAGAAAAGCATTGCTAACATGAAGATTGCAACACAGCCTGTTTCTATTATAAATTATTTCAGCTGTAGACTTATAAGGACTCAGCCCTCCAGAGCACGAATACAACCGGGCAAAGGCTTCACAAAGAGAAATCCAACTGAAACATCAACTATACTTCTTGTCAGCAACTTAGCAGCAGTTCCAATCTCCACTGACTCAAAGCATCTACTGTCTTGCAAACCCTCATTTGTTATGAGTGCTGATCTGCATTCTCCCATTATCAGTATGTTCCTGTTGTGCTTTTTCATTTTGGTTTTTTTTTTTCGCAGATGCCTAGAAACTAGAGATTGAGGCTGGGTAGGAAAAAAAACAAAAGCAACAAAACCAAATCTTATAAAAAAAATTAAATTAAAAAACCACAAACAAAACATCCCGCCCCCCAAATGCATACAGAATATTTCCACCACTATTTAAAAGATACTTCTCCCCAGAGCACTGTTCAGATGGAAAACTTCCTGATCATTCTCCCAAAATTGAACACAAATGTCCAAACTTTCTATTACTAAAAAACCCCGCAAAATCCAACCTTTAAATAGTCACTCATTCACTTCCCTCTCTGGACCAAGTGGACACAAACATGCTTTTGCAGAGGCAGCAAAATTAATCTAGTATATTTAAGATAAGTGGCTGAAAAGATACCCTAGGAATAAAACATAGGGTTCCCAAGTTTCCAAGTTTCCAAGCTCTAGGATCAGTTTAAAAGTCTGCTATACCTACTGATGAGCAGCTGTTCACACGAGTAGTAAGCTAAGGCTTCCTTTTGAACCATCACACTCTAAATCATTTATTAACAGGGAAAGGGAAGGGTCTTTCTAATATTCTATTAATTCTGATGAATTATTATCTTATTATTTTAGGCTTGTATTTTAATATAGCTTTATGTGCCAGGCTACTAACTTTGCTTCTGATTCTACTAAATTTTCAAGTGAGCTTTTAGCAGAAATGAACCAGTATTGCTGTATGTTTCAGTGTACAGCAAATTTTTCTAGACATATCCTTAGTGTAGAGAAGCGATGCAAACTCCATCATCTCTAGAGTGTAGTCCTCACACTTGGGGTGGATATAAGCCAGTTCAACCTGAGAATACAACTCAGCCTATCAAATATAACCATACAATGTGTTATGCTGTAAAGCTGGAGTTTGATCACAGATTAAATGGAAAAATAACTTAGTCTAGGGAGCATTCTAAATATTCTACAAAATTAAACTGAACAGCTGGATGCTCCTTAGAACTGAGTATCTGAGAACAAAAAAAAACATAAACCCCAGGCAACAGCTGTAGTTCAGTATGACAAAGGTAACTACTTGAAGCTTTTATGAGTTTCTACACAGTCGAGACAGGTATAAGGCATTTTAACAATTTGCAACAGATCCCCTATAATGTCAGCTGGAAAGAAGTCTAGGTACTCAAAGTTTTACAACCTTTTAAAAACCTGTTAGTTTAGAGCTCCACAGAGTCTACCTGACCCACAGGTGTAGTGAACAGTTGATGTACAAGATCAGTGCATGCCATCTACATGTGGCAACAGTCCTCCAAAGATCTACAAGACCATTCCAGAGTGATACCACCATCACCCTTTTGTAAGTGATCAATCAATCCTTTCTGTGCTGCCTGTAGCTGTGGAAACAGGGAATCATCTGATTACAGCAACAGTCCTATTCTATTCCTCTTGGGGTGCAGAACCTCTTGAAACATTTGCAATCTTTTTCTGCCCTAAGGAATCAAAATTATGATTATCACTGTACAGTTCATAATTGAAAAGAGGACTTTTCATTTGCGCATACAATTTAAGAACCACCACCTCAAACTGCCTGAAAAAAAAACCCAACCAAACAACAAACTTGTTTCATCCCCTATAATTTTTTTTTAACTAAATTATTACTTTATTAGTACTTTTTCAAGGGAGACAACTTTTACTTCTAATTTAGGCAAGCAAAAGGACATAGAGAATTACACATTCAAGTACATCTTGTACAATACTAAGACTAAATAAATAGATCCTACTTTAGCTAAGGATCATGTATTAAAAATAGCCAGTTATATGAAATAAAAGCAGTGTCTCAAAAAAATTCCATTAATCTAGCAAAAGAAAAGAACAGTAAGTTTAATTCAGGAACATTATTAGATTCAGGTAACAAAGACCTCAACAAAGGCTGCATTAAGATGAAGTACATCAGAAGGTTATGCTTTTGCAGTCCTTACCAGGATCTGAGAGCTACCACAGAACAGCAGGAAATTGAACACAAAACATACTGTTCTTTATCTAAGCTAAATAGTTTTGTTCTTCATGTTCAAAGATTCCCAAAAGCAATCAAAGTGATGGTCTTTGTCCAGCAACTAAACACACTGCATGACTTGGCAGATCATCAAAATATTCCTGGAACAGAGCTGCAGAAATATTGAAATGCAAATAGCCTTCAATGCTAAGCTCTCGTAAGAGAAATAAAGTCCCTGTTGTTCTTTGCATACCTCTTGCCTGAGTCTTATCAAGCTGTGACTTCCAATCAATTATTCTAATCTGAATACAAACATGAATTCATGGGCTGAATGCATTAGGAAGCACTGATAGCTTCTGCTGGTTTTGTGTCACGAGTGAGCCAAAGGCTTTTCTCAACCAGCTAGTCAATAGTATGCTGTGACTGTTGTGTTTCACAAGGACAATTCACTGCAGCCATAGCATAACAGCATAATAACTCTTAAATCTGTATGTTTACAAATAAGAAGCTCAACCTCAAGTTTGAAAATTATCTATTAAAAAAATTAATATTAGAATTTATGTGATTGCATCAACAGCTGTAAGAGTCCAGTACAGTTCAGTGGTGGTTCTTTAAAGTTGGGGGGGGCAGAAATTAGTTTTTACATACAAAGGATATAATTATCTGTAAATAACTTTTTTTTTTTCCCATCAGAAATGCTGATTACAATCTACCCTCCCAAACTGAGGAATTACTGAGTCCAGGAGTTAATTAAAAAAACTTGCAACATCAGTACCTTGAAAGGTCAACAAGCTAGTAAAATGTTATCTTCCTGACTGATACTTGCAGCAATTAATGTGCTAGTCTCATTAAAATAAAATAAATGCAGAAACCAATAGAAATCAAGCAGACATGCCCGCAAATTATCCAGCTGACACCTAGAAACATGGTACCAATGAGGACTCAATGATACCAGTTTTCTTGTGTATACAAAGTGGATATACACAATCAAAAACCTCTGCATTAAATTGATGTAAGAATCTGAATTCAGGTATATTCTCCTATTTATTAATGACTGATTTAAGAAGTGCTTCTATGGCACTACTTGAGGAGTAAACCCAATTATATACAAGTAAATGAATTTCCCTAGCTGTAAAGACAAGAAAGAGTTGTCACTTAACTTCGTTATCTTTACCAAATGTGTCACTTCAGCAGCTCTTTAAAAAAACATAACCACAATATCAGCACCCCCTTTTAGAGCATTAGAAGTTTTATTGTAATCAAGTTTTCTAGAACTCACTTCAACTGTTTTTTTAAGCCTGCAAGTTGTCAACTATAGCATCTTCTTAAATTACAACCTATATTACCCAATCAATTTTCAGAGACTATAAAGTGGCTATTTCAATGCTCCTGTACCATAATTAACCATATCATTATTTCCAGCTAAAGCCAATCTTTGTTTTGCTCTTTTCTGTTACACTGATAAGATGTATTTCAAGTTGTACTTAGCCCTTCAAGACTTTGATTCCTTTTTGTCATAACTAAGGATACAAATTTCACTCATTACTTAAAGCAGTTTAATAACTGAAAAAAAATCAATTAGCATGATGGGTACACAAATTATTGCAGTTAACATTCCATAACCACTATACCCAAAGAGTGACAAGAAAGCTTTCGAAGAAAAGTCTTTTGGATTACTAAAGATATAAAAATTATGGGTATGTTTGCCTTATAATCATACATTTTTTTATTCACAATGAAATCAAATGCAACTTTTTTGTCTGAAAGGTTCTTCCTGTTAATATCACAGCTACTCTTCCTGGGAATACTTTGTTTATCCAAGGTTTGCTGTCTCCACTGAATTGTTTTCCAAACTTTCACAAGCAATGCAACAGTATGTGCTCCTGGCATGTTCCTGTCTACAGGTGAGTGATGAAAAGGTGCCTAAGCTTTCCCTCGGGACCTCTCTGTGTAAATTCCAGATGCATCAGATTCCCAAGTACAAAGGAAGTTGAAACAAACATAGATTTGAGAACAAAAACAAAGCACACGCTTTGTGAGTTTGCATATATTTAGCCATACATGATTGCCAAGAAGCTTAAACCAAAGCTTCAGTCACAATAACAGCATGACTGGTAAGTGTATGCGTTAAATCCACACCAAGTAGCTGGCAGATTTCTTCAGGAAAGCCAGAGAAATAGCAGAAAGTGTAATATGCCAAAATCCACGAGAAAGTAAGGCATTAACTAACTCATAAAGTTACGCATGCAGTTACCCAAATGCACAGGGCATAAGAAGCTAAAGTAAGTCTTTAATAGACTTTGTTTTGGATATGTGAAAGTAAAAGTCTGTCTCACAAAGCTTTACCTCATTCTTATGTGGCTTATTTAGAGAAGAAGAGTATATTTAAGGTGTAAGATAAAACCCACTTTGAATCAGGCAGACCTAGCTACTGAAGTAAAATATTAAGACAGAATTGTATGGGGTTTTTTAATCCAATAAAGGTTAATATGTCTGAAAGACATAATTTAATCACTAAACACCCTCATTTCAAAGGTTAGATAATTAATACTGAAATTAAATGAGTTTTTAAGAGCAAAAGGAGAATCATATTAAATTCACATTTCATTGTCAGAAGTACACATGCCAAAGCATGTTAAGACCATGCTTGGTTCAACAGAAGTATCTCTGGTTTGTCAGAGAACTAGTTTTAACAGACATTCTTCTATCAAATAATATGTTCTGGGCAGTCATAAACCACCCTCCTTTGATAACCCTAAGCATAGAAATCTAGCGCTTGTGAGCAGTTCAGATACTGCTCTTGTCATACAGCACCTACACTACATTACCATCATCACTGCTGGAATAAAAAGGCATATCCTGTTGCTTAGATATTACTGTTCTTCAGAATGCTCTCTGTAACAACTCCATTGCAAGACAGGATATATCAGAAGGCCACTGCTTCTTTATCTTTGCTGGTCTCTTAATTAAATTTTTCTTACCTAATTTCAAAGAGTCTTAAGAATAACTTTTAAAAGAAGTAACATCAGAATGACAGGAATGCAATCATTGCACACAAACTAAATTAACAGAAACACTTCTGTGAAATTCTTACCTGCTCCACTAGGTTCATTTTGTATACAGACAGAAGATAAAACAAAATTTTTTTTAATTTTTATTTTTTTTTATAAAAACTTGAGAATAATAATTGAGCCATCACAGCCAGAATATTTTCTGAATGTGTTTTCTGCTGACTCTTTAAGAATGAAAAAAAATGTGGTTATACATTATTGTGGGTTTTTTTTAATTCACAGTGCTTAAATAAATGTTGTCTGTAAAAGCATGTTTGACTATTGCGTTTGACTCTTTGTATTTTATTTCCCAAACATAGTATAAAAGCATTACCATTAAAAAAAGACTCATTAAATGGTGAGTAGTAGGTTAACACTTTAAAATAGTATTTCTTTTGCATTATTTAAGTTTTTATGTTTCACCTCATTTTTTTAAAAGTCCTATAATTAATTAGGCTCAGGCTTAATTTTAAACTACTGAAGGAACTCTTAAGAATTCCACTAATTTTAGAGTGCCATACTGATATTTACCCAATCTGCTGGCACCTCTCCAGATTTATTATCTTTTTCAGCAAAACATTTTTATTTATTTCACTAAGTTAACTTAAACACAAAAACTGAAAGGGCTACATAATCCTTCAACTTTTTTTTCTACTCAATTTCCCCAGCTATGTCCCAATTTACTTTTTTACAGCAGCCAGCACAACAATAATTGCTTCCCATAATTATGCCATCATTATTATTGTTATCTAATGAGAATGTCATTTAGGTGAAGTATTATTTCAGCTATTGAGTTATACTTTTTTACCTATGCATTCACTTCTAAAGCCTGCTTTCTATTTGTTTTCTGGAAATTGCGGACAATTATCAGAGTAATATTATTCAGAAGTTTAGTCATAAAATTACAAGCCTTTAGGTTTACATATACTTCTTATGTAAGTGACCGGTTATTCAAGCTGTTGCCAGTAACTGCAGCATTAGGCCAGTAGGCCAGTAATTATTTATAACTTAAATAACCGGAATCCGTTTATCCTGAAAAACCTGAACAGGCCACCTGTCATGACTTCTTCCTAGCAGAGGTCAGACCTTAAGCCATGTTGTTCATGTTATATATTAGGAGGGGGTAAGGGGGGTGTAACAATTTAATAAGCTTATTTAATCTTTATTAAAAAGGAATCCAAGTTTTCTGCCTTCAGGAGATCTGTCACAAGTTTTCATCAAACATAATTTAGCTTTTTTATCAACTATTAGGTAGTATACACAGTAAATCCTTGATGACAACATAAGCCTTCTCCAAAATATTTAGCAGAATTTTATTATGATGCATACAACTTAACATTCCTAAGTGTTTTAACAAGTACCTTCCAATAGAATCTCATAGTTCACCTTCTTCTGATTTCAGGTCTGTAAGTTGTTAACAAGGAAATAGCTGCACTTCAGTTTCCAGAGATGACTGACTCTTCTGTCAACTAGCATTCAAATAAACTATTTCACAACTATTTATCAGTTACACAATACCTACAAATATGTATTGGTGGATATGACCTTACTGCTCACTAATCAGGAGTAAATTCCTTATAAACATTATTTATTAAAAATAAAAAAACGCTAAACACAATCAGAAACCAATCCAACAATAACATTTTATAAAAACTTACCTAATGGAATATGGAGGAATACAACTAATGGTCTTGAAAGCTGAGCAGAAATAAAAAAGTTATATTACCAGACCATAATGATTTATTTTTTTCCCCCCATAGAAATTATTGGGGTTTGCTTCTTTGTAAGATGAAAACAGTGCAGGACATGCAGTTACCATAACTACAACTCTCATGGCTGTCAGTGAGCTAAAATTCACACAGATCATATACACATCACATCTATAATACACTATTTTTCACAAACCATTAAAAAACCACCAAAGATGTACTATTTGTTGTGTTTGCTAATTAAAGTGTAAAAGTAGGCACAGCATCAGTTTTTCTCTTCTATTTCAAAAAACCACTAAACACAAAATATGCATCCACCATCTTGCAAGTATTCCCAAAGAACCTCAAAGAAAGACATCAGCAAGGATACCGACAAAATGTAGCATTATAAAACTAAGATCTTGAGTGTACAGCAGAAGACAAACACAAAGCTTAACGGCTCAGCATTGCTTCCTGGCTTCCTTTACTGACTGGGTGATTTACAATCCTGCTGTGGCTGCAGTGCAGCAGCACAGGCAGCCAAACCTCACCATGTTGCCACCCAGAAGGTTTGATCTCTGTCTCTGACAATCCCCTGAAGAGTGTCATCATCTTGCAGTTACAATCCCTCTAATTTTGCTACTATCCATAGCGCTTTCTTTTGGGCTATACTGAACACCAGCACTGAAGTTGAAACAACAGTATGCAGTATAGCGTGGCACAGCGATGCCCACAGCAGAAGTGGGATGTGACCTAGAACAGCTATGTAAGACAGTGCAGTCCTGTACAAAGGTACCAAAGCTGTTTAACTGCTGTGCCAAAGAGCAGTTCCATGGCTAAGCTGTAAGCCTTGCCCTCATGAGAACCATTGCACGCGCAGTGGTGTGAGACCTCCTTAAGCAGTCACATGTCTTTTTATATAAGCTCAGTGCTAACTTGAGTAGCTTTGCAGTGTCACTTAATAAGTTACCTTCATGTATTTAGTGTGCCCGTGCCCCATAATACCTGAGCACCCCATAATTTTCAATAATTTGTTTTCTCATAATCTCTGTGATATGAATGTGCTATTCCCTCCCTTCTACAGACGAGGTGTAACAGACAAGCCTTAGCTTTCCAAAGATACATTATACCACTGATGACCTGAATATTAAATACTGCCTTGAGGATAACCGTGTTTTTGATTCAGCAAGATCTGGAATCAAAGCCTTCCACAGCCTTGACAGGCAATATAGTTCTCTGACACAGCATCTCTCCTGTGCATAATTACCTGCTATGGCTGCCTTTTGGTTTTTTATCTCTTTTTCCCAATGCACTGTTTTCCCTATTTTCTGAAAATTTCTCCCTTTTCACTTAACAACCCTGGCTGCTTCTGCCTTCAGCACCAATCTATGTGCCCTTTTTCTAATCACTAAAACATTTAGCATTTCTCCTATATAAAATTGCCTCTTGAGCTGGGACACAGGTTGTGCCTCCTTTCTTTAGCTGACCAGTTCCTTGACGTTCAAATTTTATTTAGACATGCACATATTTTACACTGAATTCAGATTTGTTTTTTTTAAGGTTTAATTAAGGTTTGTAGAACTTTGACATTTCAAGCTCTCTGTTATACCATTAATTATCATATACATCTCTAATCACAGCATTTTTACATGAAAGCTCTGTTTCATTTAAAGCAAGCAAGCAACCAACCTTCCACTCTAGCACTGTTTTGTTTTCTTCTTAACCCTCTTCAGAAAAATTTATTAAACTAGAAATGTTTGTCAAAAGAGTTAATAAATTTCACCAACACAATTCTGGCAAGCTGCTAGAACCAATACATTACAAAATCAAGTAAACACTCATGAAAACACATCAACAGATCCATATAATATGAACAAAACAATTTTCATATTATTGGAAAACTTGTTTACAAGTTTGAAATATATGCCATGCTACAAGTCTCAATGAGCTAATTGGAGTAAATACACTACTTCCCAATGCGATTCCATCATCTCTGCCTCAAATGTATGAGTGGACTGCGAACACACTTGCTAAGTACTAGCTCAACAAATGACATTTTATTAAGGATCCTTTCTCTGTATATAGTTCCACAGAAAACAAGATTGCCTCAGGAAACATGAAATAATAGAAAACAGGTGAATGCAAAAGCACATGTAGGTAGTTGGCCCATATTCAACTTTAACACTTATTTAGAAAGCTAAACAGATAGAAACTAAGTTTGAAAGTAAAAGTTGT
Source organism: Coracopsis vasa (assembly GCA_026283785.1). Lineage (NCBI taxonomy): Eukaryota > Metazoa > Chordata > Aves > Psittaciformes > Psittacidae > Coracopsis > Coracopsis vasa. The sequence goes on along the minus strand of JANHGB010063568.1, from coordinate 24,499 downwards.
ATTTAACCACAGGCTATCCACTCATAAAGCTATGGAGCATTTCAAGAAGTCTTACGGGGAAAAAGAAATGTGCTGGGGAAAATAATTACATATAGGCAGGCTTCTTACTGCTACTGAAGTACTTATTTTAAAAGATTCCAAGCAAAACCAGAAGATCTTAGCCCCTCTCTTAGCTTTTGCAGCACCTGAGGTACAGCAAATCCAGGTCAGACCCCTGATAATTGGGTGGAAATGGATGGGAATAAGCAAAAGACAAATAGAAAAGCACAGACAAGATACTCAAATAATGGGGTCAAACACACTCATCTGTGATGTGAAAAAAGGGAAAATTAAATGCGCATAGAGTACGTAATAAAGCATCAGGAAGAGAAATCTTATAGCCCAAGATGAGAGTGGTCTTTGGGCACTTTCTAATCGCCGAACTTCCATGAGCATGTTTAAGAGCTCTTTAATCCACTTTACAAATCTTTATGGTTGAGTTAAGAAGTGAAGGACAGTCTGTTAATCTTGCGTCCATGCTGAAGCTATGTCATACTTTGAAAGATCAGGACCTCCCCAGGCTGACAGCGGAGATGTGCCAGTATGTTTAGACTGACAACCCATTTATCTGTGCCAACAAAGTGCTACAAAAGAGCGTCCTCAGGAAGGGACAGACTATGCTCAGACACAGAATATATTTATACCCTGTGTATATATTTACTTAAGTCTTTACTGACAACACATGGGACTGCAGTTTGCTTAGTGTTAATGGTTGTTGTTAATATAGATTAATATTCTGTATTTTTTGTGTCCTACATTTCCTGCACTGTAATAGAAATTACAGTAGATAGACTGTAGACAGGTAGACACATAGACTCTTATTCCCAGTAACTGTGTTCTTCGCTATTTCTCTATCCTTCTGCTTTGTGACTGCTAAGAACAATAGTTCTTGGAGGAAAATCTATTAGGATCTTTAAAACATTTCTAAGCTACTTACAGAAGTAACCCACAGTTATCACTATCTCGCTAGCAGATTTTCAACTAAGAATATAAATCTACCTGATCTAAGATCACATCATCATGCAAAAGAGATACAGTTTTTATTTGTTAATGATATTTAAATGAACATAAGACAGAAAGAAATACATCTTTCTGTTATCATGCATGCAAATTTTCATCTCAAAGTTCTTCTTCCACCAAGTAAAAAGGCCATGAGTGGCAGTGCAGAATGAAGCTGCCAGCTCAGATGTGCTTTTCGGCAGAGCAGTGCCTCTAATACAGAGGGAATACTTCCTAGTTTTACAGAAGGCATTATGAAGTCCTTAAAGTTACAAGAGTATAAAAAAAAGTCCTGAAATAGAAACAACACTGGAATTAAAATATGTTTTGCTTCATGTAAGCTCAGTACAAGTATGAAGAGGCATGGTATCAGAAGTGTGAAAATTACACATTTTTCTTTGCTTGCCACTAACTGCTCCCACACTGGGAAGTAAAACAAAAAAAGTACTAGAATGTACATTTTTTACATTCAGAGACTGGTAAAATAACCAAAATGTACAAAAATGAAAAATATCAAGCGCACTACTTTAAACACTACTGGAGTTTACTAATTAAGGTTTTCTTCGGTGTAGTTACCACAGTAACGTCAGGGGATGCTGACTGTATTAAATTTAAATAAATTTTAAGACAATACTATACAGACATACTTTATTGATAACCATTAATCAGTCCAGGCAATTTATCGGGTCAGCAGAACAAAACAGTTCTACTTAATAGCCTACTATCCAAAACACAAAACGTTATGCTCACTCATTTTTGTCCCTTCTATTAAGATTATAGATAGTTGAAATAAAATTTCTATCATAAATTAATTCATATACAGTAGTGGGAATTCTGGGTTGCAAAGTTTAAATCTTTTTCTTTTCAGATAAAGAATTAACAGGAAATAATCAGTAGCATTCCCAGCACAGCATCAATTTAAACTCCCTTGAAAAGTTTAGACTCACCATTCAGTCTATATTTGTACAGAATAATTATTTTTCTCTCCATTCATTCAAGCAGCAGGTAAATATGTTAAACATTCTCTTGAAAATGAAGCAGCAAGCAAATCTTCTGATTTGTGTCAAACCAAACCATGACTGCTTGGTGGGTGACAAGCAAGACAGGTAGACTCTCCCAGTACCTGTGCCCCACTGACTTCTTAGCTATTTCTCTACCCTTCTGCTTTGTGACTGTTAAGAACAATAGTTCTTGGAGGAAAATCTATTAGGATCTTAAAAACATTTCTAAGCTACTTACAGAAATAACCCATAGTTATCACTATCTCCTATTAGATTTTGAAATAATCATACATTCAGAACAGATGAACTACACATTGCTAATGAAATAACTGTGATAAAAACATTGTAAAATAAGTCATCACAGAGTTACTGTTGTCACAAATCTAAATTTCAGCCATATGCTTAATCTAATTCTAAAGATCCAGAATATCTAAATATTTAAATTTCAAATTCTATTTTCCAACAAGCATGAATTAAGATATCCATAGACTATTCTTATTGTTTTATAATGAGGAATCTCAGATTAACAGAAAATTGGCTTAATTAGCTTTGAAAATTTGAAATAGGTTTGCTTGACAGTACTGTTTGCTAATAGCGAAGCACAAATACATTCACAATGAACAAAAGCTGCACAAAAATCTTAAATTACTCTGCACTATTGCATGTATGGTTTTGATCAGTTAGTACTCACATAGAGATGAAACCTGGCCTTGACTCTTTGGCTTCACATAATAACTGGAGACTGCCCAAGCAACTTCTGCTGTGACTACCTTTAGGAAAAGCCTTAGTAAAGGTCTTCAGAATTATTAAGCTAGGCACCTTCAGAGTGAAATCAATCTAAACCAAAACAGATAGTTATGAGGTATGTCCTGTTTTGGGCTGGAATATAGTTGGGGTTTTTTTCTTAGTAGCTGGTACAGTGCTCTCTTTTGAATTTAGCATGAGAATAATGTTGATAAAAGACCAATTTTTTAGTTGTTGCTCAGTAGCACTTACCCCGATCAAGGACTTTTCAGTCTCTCAAGCTCTGTCAGTGAGGAGGGGCACAAGAAGCCAGGAGGGAGCAGAGCCAGGACACCTGACCCAAACTACCCACAAAGGTATTCCATACCACAGCACGTCATGGCCAGTATATAAACTGGGGGGAGCTGGCTGCGAGCTACCAATTTCTGCTTGGGGATGGGCTGGGCATCAGTCAGATGGTGGCAAGCAATTGCATTGAGGATCACTTGTCTCTCACGAGTTTTATTCCTCTCTTTTCTCTATTATTATTTACTTTATTTCAATTACCAAAATGTTCTTATCTAAACCCACCGGTTTTTACTTTTCTTTTCCATTCTCCTCACCATCCCACCAGGGAGTGAGCAAGTGGCTGCTTAGTTGCTGGATGGGGTTAAATCATTATAGGCAATAGGGAAAATGGATAGAATTCTAATAAACTAAATCCTGCTTCTTTGACCTCTTACTGTTCTTGGTAGAAAGTCAACAGTATGATGAACAAAGAATAGAAATTACTATTTAGTTGGACTCTCAAAGAACTTTAGGTCATAGCTTCTTGAAAAATATATTTGAATAAGCAATCATGAGCAGCAGGGAAAGTTCTGTCTTGAACAAAAACATGTCTCATTTGAGCAACAGTAGGCAGGAATAAAAGTGCTAGTTCTATTGTGAAAAGAAGACAGCTTCAAGGTTTTACATTAGGGTCTTCATGTTTTGAAAATTGGAAATTGTCACTTGAAGGAAGTCACTGAAGCTGACAATTCAAACAATAAGTTGAAAAGAAATCTCACCAAAATTATAACAGCCTATTATACGTGCACTATAACCTCATTAGTTCTAGGGTCACAAACTACTTTTCCATGCATTACTTCATACACACAGTGCCAAATAATCACTTAACAGAGAGGAGAAAAAAAAGTAAAACATGAAACGATGTTTACTGTACTGTCCAGATCCTTCTTCAAAATACGAGTTTTAATTTCCTCATAAGTTTTACTATAGCATTAATAAGCACACAGAAAACTCTTCATTATCCACACATCATTAACTATGTAGGTTACAAATTAGTTGTGCCTCTGTGACAGTCACAGATTTGGTCTTCGTGCAGAGACAGCCTGGCTCTGAACACTTACTTTTGTTGACATTACTTTTTTACACAACTGTAGCCATATGGGTCATAAAACTTGAAGCAGTTTAGGTGTGAAATGGTTGTTAAGCAAGTCCACATCCAAGCTGACTTCTGAAAAGCCACGCAAGCACTGCCCTTCCCAGGAGCCACAGCCTGCAAAGGTTTGCTAGCATAAGCCACAGCATAAGCACATGAAGACAGCTGTGGCCACACTGCACCTGAGCAAAACTTAATTGATGCTTGAGGCACCAGAAAACTTTGTGAAAGGATGCCCAAACTCTCCTGGATGAATCTTTTTGAACAAAGGTGAGATTACTAGCTCTCCATAGGTCAAATTCTGCTATGTCCTAGAGACATATTAGCTGGGTTTTCCATTATTCCAGACTGAAAAAATGATTGTTACTTGCCAAAGTTTTCATAAATAAGTTTTACAACTCCACAAAAATCATTCAGGTGACAGCTCAGGATTAAGCTTCTTTTATTTTTTCTGATTCTTGTGAAATATAGGTGTCTGCCTCTTTCCACTCCTGTACATCCTTTAAAAGAAAATGCTTCTAATAAGTATTTCTCCTGGATTTATGCAATAAGCGACCTTTACTGGGACTGGATAGCATGAGAATTAGGAAGGAAAATTTTCTCCCTCAAGTATTCTCTCTTTGGTTCTTTTACTGGAAAGAAAAGATATTAACATTTATCCCTTAATGGCATTTTCATTAATGTTAAAGCATTTTAAACTTGTGACATCCATAAACTTTATTTGTGAGGTCTTTCATAGATATATGATGTTACTTTCTTTTTCACCTCTGCAACACACAGTATTTTATACTGCAAGGAAGGAGAATAAAAACTGCCTCAATAACACTTGTTTCTTACCACTCCTACCATATTCAGAAGGCTAAAGCAGCCCTATACATGATTTACAAAGCCTAAAGGAGGGTGATAGACTTGCAGTTTCATTATGCCCAAAAGCTTTGTCCTCGCCAGGTTGCAATGTGTCATTACTGAGATCTGACCTAAGCTGTCAGTAATTCTCTAAAAACTAACAGAAATTTAAAGGTTTGTGGCTTAGGAGTTTCATTAATCCTTAATTCTAGATCAAAACCTCACTGCAAACAAATATGTATCTTCCTCGGCTATCTAGTTCCACTAGATCTCTGAATTTTTAACTGGCTTTATTCCCTCTGCACAGTTTTGCACAGCATGAGGAACATATGGCCTTATGCATTTAAGAAGGGTTTCTAAGAGTTTGAAAAAAATAGAAATCTCATATTTCAAGATTATGTTTCACCTCATTAAGCAAATCAGTATTATTTTGTTCAAGAACTGACTCAATGAAATCTGTCATTCCCATAATTTCAAGGATCATATGAATAGGACATTTGAGTGTTAAACCCATGGGAACACAGCTGGTGATTTTACAACAACTTTTGAAAGCTATGGAAAGTGTAAACTTCATCACCTCTACCACATCCTACAATTTATGTCTCACATAGAAGACAAACATCTGCTCCAAAAATTAAACAAGAAGCACCTCCCTACAAAACCACACAGTAAGGTTTGTCAAGAAATTTCTCAGCTTAGCGGGAGAAATAGTCAGTAACCAATCTGAATAGTCTCCAGCTTCAATAACTTTTAAAACCATCTAATATCACAGAATTTAAGCTTATGGCTCTGTACTGAAACAAAACAAACCCAAAAACATCAAAACCCCCCACAAAAACCTCAACAACCCCTCCCCCCAAGTAATAAGCAAACATCCACTAATTTCTGAAACAACACATCCATGGTTTAATTATTTTTCAGTAGCAATGAAAAAATACCATATAGTATAATCTTCTGAGACCATAATTCATCTCAAAAAAAAGACTAATATGCCCATATAAATGTACCTTCCCTTGTTATGCCTTATTTCAGCTCATGTTAAAAAAAATCATTTTCTAGCACAAAATCTTTTCCAGGGTGAAACAATTACATTCACTTTTGTGTGAATAAGCATTTCTGTTAATGTAAGTTAGAAATGAATAGGTTGTCTTGATAGCCTCACACACAGCAAAACCAGATAACACATCAAAAAAGTTACTTGGCCTCTCTGCTATGCTGTCAATCGTTAGCTCATCGCCTCATTAGAACAATATTTGAAGAATCAAGAATTTTAACAAAGAGAATCAAAAAAATTGACAGAAATTGTATCACAATGGGACAACACTAAATTTCTTGCCTGAACACTCTTCTGAGCAATGACTTCCATATTCTCTCTGCTGTAACCACAAGACTCAGCAAGCCTAGCTTGCCTGCAGTATGGTAAACCTCTCTTCATAAAAGGACTGGAAGCAAATACACGGTAGAAGGCATAGACTGGCATAACATTCTCAATATTAGAAAAAGCATCAACTTTACATGTTTTAATATTGTTTGACAACCTCTGAAAATTTAAAGATTCTATCTAGCTACTCTAATTAAAACACAACAAATATAACACCTCTTGTGTGATGATCTGGACAGTATCATAACAGAATTATTACCTAAAACTACAACCTAGAAAGCATTTAATTGGAATGTCTTGCTCTTTAAGGCAGTCTTGATTATTTGGAACACTTAGCTTTTGAGCTGATGCTCAATTCCTGTCTGTCATTCTCTTGAAATCCTTTAACTCAAGTTTTAAAACCCTAAAGTAGTGAAATACAGTTTCTTATGGCATATTTTTGAACAAATTCAAAGCCAACGGAAGGAGGGTGAGATTTGTCAGGAAAGCACAGCTTTGGTGAGGAGAAACTTAGATTTGAAATGAAGAACAAGTTAAAATCTGTCCTGGAAAATAAATACTTTGCCAAGAGGCCCAGCTGGAAAAGAATCAGGAATGGTCAGGAACAGTATATACAATCAGATCTATTTCTCCCTTGTTGCATATGCTGCCTGTGTTCTTCCTTACATTCATGACTATGTCCACATAGATGTTACGAGGAAAGAAATCCAAACTTCTGTGTGGACACAGCACAACAACAAAGGGAAAAAAGAGGTAACATTTCTATTAGTGCCCAGAGATATGACAGTTTTAAGTGAGAAAAACAAGTACCAGAGCTTACAAGAAACCTGTTTTCCAAGCACTTTTAGCAATAATACAGTCAGTTCTGTAAGGCAAATTTTTATAAATACTAGTCATAAGTGTATATTAATACCTCAGTGATTTACAGATTGATAAAATTCATAGTTGTTTTTTATGAATCTGTGCTACTCAACATAAGTAATGATAAGAAACTGAGGAAGGAAGATAAAAAATTGACTAGTCCAGAAAATGAAGAGGTGTGTGCTTTCTACTTAGTGATCACATTTAGTGGATGCCTTCCGTGGTGTTCCTCTATCACCCTCCATACAGGATTTATTTAATACTTTCTCAGCAGTAGATAAATATTGCTGAAAATAGGATCTGTAACACACTCCATAACTTGCAATCTGGCTTCAAATTTGGCATGCTGACAGCAGCAAGCAAGTCCTATAGTGAAAGTGACATCCTTTAAAAATCTCTTACTTCCTCCTGTTTCCTATATTCTACTACTCTAAACATTCAGATGGTAGGTTTGCTCAGTTAAGTATCACAAAGTAAATACTTAAGTAGTACAAAGTTTAGCTATACTGGAATTTGTTTCTGATTAGTAGTAATAAAAATGGTGCTGCAGGCTCAGCATTTCTTTTCCAGTGTTTGTTATGAAATGTTGAATACAACATAAATTTTCCAAATGCAAATGCTGACAAATCAGCCTGGGCTTTGAAAAGAAACTCCTGTCTTCTCACGTATTACCCCCAAAAAAACATTAATAAACCAACACGTTAGAGAGTGCTCTCTTCATACCTTTGCAATTCCACTGTTTTTCACACAGATCAAGGTGTCTGGAATTTATTAAAGAAATATTAATTGCACACAAAGACAAAAATCAAGTCTATTTATTTGTACTGTCTTCTGTTATAACAGTGCAATTGAAAGTAATTAAACAGGAATAAAAAATTTGTTTTCAGCTGCAAAACACAGTGGCACTCTACATAGGCTTGTAGTCCAATAAAACAAAACTTCAGGCTGAAATAAGAGACTTGTGATATAACAGTAAGTTACTGTGTGATAGATGATCATATCATAGGTAACAGGGCAAGCACAGACTGGAAAACTCTAAGTGATATATATCAATGCAGTCATCCCTACATATATAGGAACAGTTATAGGTAAGCTCTGAGATTGAACTCATCCATCAGTTCGCATATGCCAATGTAAAATTGACACAGTCAACACAGACCTCATAATAAAAGGTAAGCAATTGACTGAGAGGCACAGCAAATAGTTTAAACTGGTTTTAACTATTTGGAATAATATTTTCAGACATTTCTGTATGTTTTGTACGTTTGATATTTAGGATAGGATAATTCACCTAGTTCCAACCCACCTGTCATGAGCAGGGACACCTTCCAGAAGACCAGGTTACTCAAAACCACATCTAACCTGTCCTTGAACACTGTCATGGATGGTGCAGCCACAACTCTGGACAACCTGTGCCAGTGTCTTTCTACTCTCATAGTGAAGAACTTTTTCCTAATGTCTAATCTAAATCTCCCCTCTGTCAATTTAAAACCATTCCCCCTTGCACTGTCACTACATGCCTTTTTTAAATGTCCCTCTCCAAATTTCTCATATGCCCCCTTTAGGTATTGGAAGCTGCTCTAAGATCTACCCTGAGCCTTCTCTTTGCTCCAGGCTGAACAAGCCCAGAGCTGAACACAGGTGGGCTCTCGCTAGAGCAGACTAAAATGGGAGAATCACCTCTGTCAAGCAGCTGGCCATGATGCTGATCAATGGCAGGGAAGTAAAGATGACAAAAAAATATAGATAACAACATTACTACCATCATGATTGCTATATGGTGTATTCATTCAAACACAAAGCAAAACATATGGTTACAAATAAACTCTTCAAAATCACACAAGTTCATTATTCAAAAAATCTTGGATAATGTTAGCCTTTCACATAATATCTTCCTCCACTTCTAAAAAGTGTAGTCCAACAGAAATGAGTAAGTCATTTTTATTCAGAACTACCAAAAATACTACGTAAATTGCCTAATGTCTCTGACATCTTCATCCTACCCTTCATAAAAACTCCAAAGCCTCATAAAACCAGATGCATTGGTAAATGTCGTATTTCCTTAAGATCATGTCTTATACTGTTGCTGATCTAAATGTGGTTACAGATATTATCTTTATTTGGTAAGAAACAGGGGAACTGTTTCTGCCAATCAAAGCAGAACTTCTTTTTTTAAATATACAGCTGTAAAATCAAAGCAAATACTGAACTCAAAGGAAGAAATGTTTGCATAAACTCCTTGAAGCAGTGTCCTAAGTTTTATTTGAAATGTCTTAAGAGAGCTTCAAACACAAAAAAAAGTATTGTATTCTAAAGCAATAAATTCAGTAGCTCCAAACACAGCAACCATTGATCCACTGTCATATTTGAACATCCCTTTGAAAAAAGTTTTTCCTACAAAATCACAACTTAGAATTAAATACAAAATCCAGTATCTTGCCAAACAAAAGATCTCACAGACCATACACTGAAATTAGACAAACTCACAAAATATGCAATCCCATTTGAAAATTACTTTTGTTGACTCATGTAATCTTTGGTTACCTCTTGTACAATTCTATATATCTAAAGAGGACAAATCAGTAAATTTAGATATATGTTACAATTCACCTATATTTTCTAGTACTATCAACAGCTATTGCTGTCAAGAGCATATGTCTGCCCTACAATCTATCAGAGAAGAAGAGAAAGCAGGCTGGTTTTAAAAGTTCAGTTTATTTCTGCAAGAATTTAGCTGCTTCTTAAATAAGCATATATATATTCCATAATGGATACAGAGCTCAAGATTATAATGGTAAATTCAGTACTTTTCCCCAAAATGATGCATACAGTTGTAAATTAAAAAGTTGTAAAGGCATTAGCATTAATGATTTACCCTCTGCCAATCCAGACTACTTGAAATAACTTTCGCTGGCACAGACCTCAGGGGGACAGGAAACCATCTCAAGGCTAGTAAATACATACTGGAAGAACCCATCATAGAAGACTGCATGTTCAAGAACTGCTTCTCAGATAGGCACTCTAAGGTATTGTGGAATTAGTGAAATGTGCTAACAATGAAATGTAGCCAATCTGGGTAGGTTTTTTGTGGTTGTAGGTTTTGCTGCTGCTGCTTTTTAAAATCAAAACAGGTTTTATTAGTCCTTCCTCATCAGACCAACATGATCCATCCTGACAGCCTGATAGCCTCTTTATCACTATTTTGGCTACTGGCCATATCAGTAAGCATCAAGTAGAACATCAGGAAAATATGTATTCTAAAATGTATAACACAAAACATTTCCAAACCTGAATGTCATTTTTAATTTCAGTGCCAGGTAGTAGTTCTTATTTTATACAAGAAATTTTGTTCCAGATGCCTGTCCCTCTAAATGATTCAGACACAGAATCATAGAGTCAACCAGTTTGGAAAAGACGCTTAAGATCATTAAGTCCAACCATTAAACCCAGGACTGCAAAGTCCACCACTAAACCATGTCACTGAGGACCTCATCTACATGGCTTTTGAACACTTTCAGGGGCCGTCATTCCACCACATCCCTAGGCAGCCTGTTCCAATGCCTGATTATCCTTTTTGTGGAGAAATTTGTCCTAATACCCAGTCTAAACCTTCCCTGGCACACCTTGTGACCATTACCTCTTGTCCTATCATGGAAAAAAAAAAAAAACAAAAAACAAACCAAAACCAAAATCCAAAAAAACAACAAAACAAAACAAAAGAAAAAAGGGAAAACAGAAACAAAAACTTCTGAATAGGTGAAATCTTCGCAATAAAGCTGAAACAAAACGAGACAGCACTTGTTTATCAGATCCCTAAAACTGTCAGTGTTAAAACCTAGACAAACATAATTAAGAAAAAAAAAATTCCACTGAGCCACTGAAAAGCGTTTCAAGAAGTTCACACATTTCTGACAGTATTGCACTCATGGGGGCATGAGTAGTACATGGAGACAATTATTCTCTTTGTTTTAATACACACACAGTATGAGCTGTACTCACAAGATTTAATGAGAGGTTTCTTGAATATCAAAACCTAATCTGCTCTTTTACTTGTAATGTTTACATGGTAACATCATGCAGAAATTTCACAACTAGCATGGGACTTAACACATGTGACACCTCCCCAAGTCATATCAGGTTTTGCCCAGAAGCTCCCTTTTCCTTACTATAGTAAAAAAATAAAATATATAAAATTATGATTCCTCTCCTCCTCCTTCTGATTTCCACCAGCAGATTGACCAGATATCAGCAATCGTGCACCTTCTTTCTAAGAGAAGGAAAACCTCTTACTGTTCACACCTTTTTCCTTCCTTTAAAACAGCCAAAAACCTGAGGCCAAGCTAGTGAGGAAATTACAATTACCTACAATAAGAGATGTTAAGAAGAGAACAAGGAATAAAACTGTAGTTAAAGGAATACATCTCTTCTGATGCATATATTCCAGGAATATATCTCTTCTGAGCCTTTTAGAAAGAAAAGGCAACACCAGGAATCTGCATATCTCCTATAGTTTACCAGTATCCTTACTGTATAAAAATGTGTATTATGTAAGTACATTAATGGGGATAACAGGGTTGCTTAACCTCCCAAGATACTAATATCTAATCTAGTTTCCTGGAAATATGCTACCACAAACCAATTAGAGTAGGTTGTCACTGGTTTTCCTGCTTATACAATCCCTTCAATATGCCCCTTCAATAAAGAATGTACATTCTGAACTACTTCCTCAACAAAGAAGGAAACGTATTTCAGAGTAACTTAGAAATGAAGAATTTAGTGTCCTGATAAACATCAATCTTTCTTTAATTATTCACTCTGTTTACACTTTCTGGTTGTTAAATTCTAGCAATATGAAGAAAACTATATCTTAAGCACTGTTAGGCTTGGAGAATGCTGAATTCAGTTCATTACTTTCTGAAAACGGAAACAAAACAAATGAAATTTATTCCTTTAGATAATGGAGCACTATGGCTATGCCAAAACTTCAGATTTTTAAAGGGATTTAGTACTTAAATGGCTGTCAGAGCACTTGAAAGTATTTGGGCACCAAAATATTCGGCTCATCTGAGGCTAACTTTCATCAGTCCCTGAAAATGGGGTACAGTTACTTAGCAATACAAAGTCAAATGACACCCTCATGTCTTCACTATTGCAGGCCCTATTTACTCCTCTTATTGTTCTGTTATTCTAGATTTTGGGGTCACATCACACTCTGAATATAAGGCAACAAAATAACTGTTACAATGATGGCCCAAACTTCACACTTTCCATGTCTGAACTTTGATGCTCTTGGTGAGGCTGCATTCTGCTGAATTCTGCATTAGCTGTGAAATTATTTTTCTGGTCTATTACTTCATTCCATGTTGACTCCATATTCACACAATCATTAACAGCCAGAGATCTACTCACTTTGTTTAGAGCAGAAAATTGAGCTGCTTTTACAGCTATGTTAGAAGCAACAATGAATAATGAGGAGTACAGTACCACGAAGGATGGAATGTGGTTAACAGTGTAATTCATAAGAAGGAATGCTTAAGGCACAATAACAAAGTTGTTAATAGTAATCTGTTATGCTAGCTATATTTAACAGTAGCATAGATATTGCTATGTATTAATTGTAATGATATTTACTGAAGATGGGATATTAATGAGAAAATAACGTGGATTACAATTACCAACTCAAAATGAAACTAAGTAGAACCAAACAACAACAGCAGAAAACTTTCAAGGAATATATTTTTCCTGATTTCTACTTATTGCTTATCCTTACTTATTGCTTCAGGGATTACTGAACATTCCCTTCATCTGCCTCATTAAAATCATTCTGTTAATCAACAGAGGAATGAAAAAGTTGTTGCTGCCATTGACGCCCAAAGGTGCTGATTGACACATTTACTTGTTTATGTGTAGGGAGAACAAAAGGAATATTGTAAATTGTTTAAGATTCATCACTTTTCAAAGAAGCTAATTACACTTAATCCTTTGTAAGTTATTTTCTACCAGGACTTCAACCTTTTGCAAAAGAAAGTAATATTCCTGAACTTGACACCATTACTTTTCTCAGCTGAAACACATTCTTTTAATGAACAGTGAACTTCTGCACTTTTAATCCTTTTAATTAGGACAGTAAGTAACTAACTGGATGATTTAGTAGCAACGTGACTGACCTTGATGCTTCAGAGCACTTGAAATTTAAATAGAAAATAGGAATTCTTATAAAGAAATGTTATAAGCAACAAATTCACTAAGACCAAGCCTGTGCTTAGTATAAATGCTTTGGATTGTTTTCATATAAATACACATTCACATATAAGAAGCACAAATGGATCCTGTTAAAGCAAAGATATAGAAAATTGTGTGGCCTGCCATAATGGATCTACTGCCCCTAAATTGTCTTTGTTGTTGTTGTTCTATCACTTTTTCTTCATTAATTTCTTCTATGTTTCTGAGCAAGAACTGCTGATTATTTATCTCTGTGTCATTGTAGTTATGTACAGTGATTATGAATAAGGGAATATGATGAAAATGCATGTAGTATCAACTTTATTGTATTTGTCATTGGATACACACAAAAAAAGGATTCGGAGAATTCAAGAAACTACACTTGTGTAGAGGTCTAAGATGATCAGAAAGTTTCTGTCTAATTTAAAGATTTAAAGCCTTCTATTATTTTCTCATCCACAGTAGTTTTCTTTCTCCAGTATCTGGTGTTTAGAAAACAGAAAGTTTGCATTTTTTTAATTAACAGGAATGTACCTTTATGCATCTGTTGCCTATCTAGACCACTATAAGTTTCATATTTAACAAATAATATTAAAAGGCACACAAAACCACCATAAGTGTATTCTTTGTTTATTGTGATTCTGATTCATGGTAAGGAACTGCTTCAAGAATGACAGTGTTACATTCCTAATGCAATATAGTAAAACCTGTATCAGCCTCTCAAATGTGTTCTCACTTTATTAGGGCTGTAACTTTTGCTGGTGTACCTGTCCAACTACATTTTTATTATTCACTTTAAATTGCATTTTGGAAGCAGATGATGTTTAAAGTTGTTGAATCACATCAACCAAGGAGAGCAAGACAGAAGTTTTACAGCTAGTAATACAGAAACAGATTTAGAAGTCACACAGTATTTCCAAATGACTACCCAAATACTGCAAGCTTTTGTGTATAATAATAGGACGTCTGATGAAGCAAAAAAAAAAAAACCTGCACTCCCTGCACTGATCTGCACACTTGGACTTTTAACAGGCTTGATTTACAACTTCTTCACCTGATTTTAGTAAGTAAAATAAAAGATGAAGTAAAATGTGTATCTGGCCAAATGTTTGCTGGATTCTAGCCTACTGCTACAGCCTTTTCTAGCAGTTACTGGAAAGGAGAGGAAGGATAGGAGAATCAGATACAATTTATGCTACTCAGTATCTTTTATGTCTCACAGATGATGAAAATTTGAAGTACCAACCCTCAAAATTCAATTAAACTGAAGTTTTTGTGTTCTTAGTCAGATAAATTGCTAAACTGCTGTTCTGCGTTAGAAACCAGCATTAAACTGTTATTAGACAAAATGGAAAATCAGAGGTCTCACTGTAGAAATGAAAATGGAAACCACAGTTTAGGATTAAAACTGCTTCAAATGGGAAATCTATGTCAGGATATATATGCGAATAATGCCTATCAATTACATGCATACAGGTATTGCCTTATCAGCCAGTAATTTATACTTTACACAGCAGATATCACTATTCTGACTTGACAGCACTACAAAACTCTGGGTTATCGGAACAGCTAATATACTGAAATGAAACCAAACACTGAAGAGAGAAACTTTTGAATAAAGACAAAATTTTGGTACATGACTTACTGTGATTAAATGGTAAGAAAGTAAAGGGATAGCACGAAAATAACTCCATAGTTTCTAGCTCATGCAATAATTTTAACAGTGCTATCTTAACAGGTGCCAGTCCTTAGAAGTCACACACACAACTTATTTCAGTGTTAAATTATTATGAAAGGACAACTACTAAATACGAGTGCTTGCCAGAACAATCAAAACACATATAATCTCAGAAGTTGCAGATATCATGCAGGAAAAAAAAAAGTAAAGAAAATATACCTTGAGCTGCTTACCTACCTAAACATCTCTCCTTATGGTTAGAGAACTTCAGAGCACAAGAAAAATCATAATGTTATAATTCATTCTCAAATTAAAATTTTTGCCACTGCATGATGGAACTAAAAAATTAAACAAGCAAGTCAATCTTAGGGTATATATTTTCAAGGCATTCTGCATGTTTTTTCAAAATGAATAATGTCAGGGAGGAAAGCAGTAATTTTAGCTTTGGAGGGTTTTTACTGTAGTAATTGGGGGGGGGGGATTTTTACAGCAGATTTAATTAACAAGTGCTATTGACAAAAGGTAAGCAGAGTCTAGGAACCCTAAGCATGTTTCTATTTTAAATCTTTAACAAGATCAAGTAAAGGAATTTCCCTAACTTCATTCAGGGGCATAGCTGTATCATTACACCTGAATCTTTTCAGCTGAGAGATAGCAAAGTCCATTTGGGCCAAACAGTTGAAGTTCAGCAAAACTGTTAGCAACAAAACCACGTTCATAATGTAGAGTATTAAGCAACATTTACTTAGTGTAATTGCCAATTTGCTCATGTTTGCATGCACACACATATACCTACACACATATGTATGCATGTATGTCATGTGGTGAAGCTTACCTGAAGGCATTGCTCAGACAAAATGAGGTCTGAAACATACCTGCCCACCAATTAGATGACAAGTTGGAAAAACAAAGACAGTTGTTCACTGATAATACAGATAATTGGCACAGAGGAGGCTGACCCAAATCCTTTCCAAATGTGAAGCTATCCTGGTTCCATGGGTTAGATGTGCAGAGAAAAGGAAAAAAAAAAAGTCACACAACTTTATTTCCTTGCAACATTTGTGGTGAAAAGCCAGGCAGTCAAAGTAACCCAGGTAACAACCACTAATTGGCTTCAGATACATGTGGAAAATTCAAAGACATTAGCTGGAAGCTATGCAGCAATGAAGCAATTGGCAGCTTGACCCGACCACCTACATCAGAAACCAATATAAAGTGGAGAAAGGTGCCTATCAGTGGGAAACCATCTGTGTGTGCCAGAAAACATGCAAAAGGCTGAGTCTGAGATGGAACAGCTGACTACTCAAAAATGCCAGCTCTAAGCCAGGACTTAGGCACACGTAGAGGGTCCTCTCCCCTCAGTCTATGGCACTGCTCAACAGGGCCAGAGGAGCAGGAGCCTTGGTCAGCATGCTTCCTTACAGAATGTGCAAGTTTCATAGAAAAGAAATCTTACAACAGAAATTACTGTCAACCCACTATAGCCATCCTGTTTAGCAATTTTACGGGCTTTTTACTAAACGGTTTTATGCCAGCATGCAGTTCTGTTCTTGCAGGTACCCTGCTGAAATACATATTTTTCCTCTCTAGAGGATCCCTGCATTATATGCAGAACTTTCCCAGAAATCCACATTAATAATTTCTAGTAAATAACAATAAAAAGTTGCACTTTGGGGGACCTCAAAGTGCAATAAAACATTTCTTGAGAAATCATTCAGGTTAAATACATTTTGCCATCACTACATTTTAAACTATCTTCCTGAAAAGTAGGAGCAACTGGATCATCAAATGCTATGAAGAATCCTTAGCAACCTCTCCCTATTTCAAGTCTACAGGTTTCTCATTTGAAGTTGTGCAGCCAAAAGACATCTGACATTGAGTTAGTAGTATTTAGTGTTAACTGAAAATTCTGCAAACACTGCATGCTGTAATACAACTCTGCATTTAACAGCTATGTAATATTTCACAACTAGCATATGCACATTGTCCTTCCTGAATCTCATACTCCAAATTCGAAAACTAAGAACATACTAGGTATTGTGAAGCTTAATTGATGAAAGTCAAATAGGAAGAAAGGTACAGGCTTTAGGCAGCCATGAAGAACACATAATGAGAATGAGCAAAAAGTAATTATTTGATGTTCTAAATGTTTGATCATGACCTTCTTTTCTGTCCGTTTTCAATTTATTCTTAAATCTATTCTTAATTATTTGATGAGTTACTGCTTTATTTTTATGCATAATTTCAGTCTTTCTTCAAGCTGAAGTTTCATATTTAAACACCACCCCACTCCCTTGCCCCCTCTAAAGGTTGAATGCAATTGCAGAAATATGGTCAGATGATCTTAAGGTGCTTTCCAACCCTAACTATTCTATGATTCTATGCCCACGACATCAGGACATTTCTAATTATATTACAGAATTGCTATACTCTCTGACCTATGCCAGAGACTTCTGCATGCAGAAGTCAGACTCTGGAGACTTGTAGGCACATACGCATACTTCACCCATTTCTCATTCTCAGGTTACAGACTCTCGCACTTCAATAACCATAAAAGTTGTACAAACCCATAATATTAACATGAACAGTATGGCCACTTTTGTCAGGGGACACCTTCGACCAGCTGCTCAGCTCTCCAAAGTGTGGATTTTTTGATAGCTTTTTCATTTAAACCTTTTGCTCTTACACAGAAAAAAACCCACAAATTTACAACTGGTATTTCTCCTGCACACTTCATTATGGCCCCTGCATTTATTTTGTGTTAGATGAATTTTATGGAGCATCTACTCGCTGCGCAAAGTGTTTACAATTGATTTTCATAGTGACACGCTCTGCTGTTTTTATATCCACAATTTTACATGCATGATAAATAATTGCTATTCAGATGTAATATTTTCAAGTGCAGAAGTGAAGGACAATGTTTCATAAAGTGCTTTTGGTGGCCCTAATATTATACCACATGCAACTGACTTTGTGAGGACTCCCGCTGAAAGTTCCCTGTTGCTTTGTACATAAAATGAAATGTCCTTTACCCTAAAGCAGCCATCCTTCCCCCAAATTTTTTTAAAAAACCCAATCTTTTTACATCAGACAAGCAGTAAAGCTGGACAATACTTCTTATGAGGTTCAGATTTTTCAAAACTTGTTTCTCTGTCACTCACAAGTAAACACTGTTCATACAGACCAATGATTACCTTGAAAGTGCTTTTATTCTATCTCTAACAGCCCCAATTTGTTACAGTTTGTGAGAAGTTTTATTACTAGGTAGCTGCACAAGGCACAAAAAAAAAATCCATTGGGATTGCCATTAAGACAAGTCCCTACAAATTGCTGAAACAGAAAAAAAATCCATATGCCATATAAAGATACTCCGGGAATAGAATAGACCTAATGTTTTTTATAGAACTAATTTTACCAAATTTTGGAAAGCAGCTCCTAAATACAGTACTCAATAACCAGAAATGATCAGGCCCATGAGACAAAACCAGATACCAATGATGTAAAGCAGCCAAAGCCCATCAGGGAGAAAACAAACAAACAAGCAAAGAAACCAGATCAAACTAATAAAACCACAATACACCTTTATAACTTTAGAAAGAACCCTAGGAAACATGGGAGACTCAGTATGTACAGAACAGAAGTAGTATGCAGATTTGTGCTTCATATCCAAACACCTTTCCGGTCAGAAAGAGGACCTCAGCCTACCTTCAGCTAAGATTTATTCAGTTGAAATATCAACTGGGACTTGAATCTAGTAAGGAAAGGGATGCTTGATGACAGAGGAATTTCTTAAATGTCCTCATCTGAAAATATCTAGCATCTCACAGAAGCACTTAGCACACAGTGAGATGTTGTCTTAGAAAACCAGCGAAAGTAAGTGTTTTGCTGTTTTGCGAAATAGCGAAGTTCAAAATTAGGCATTTATATAACTTTTAAGTATATTTTCATATTTTTTTATTCCTATAACTTTTACCAATACAGTCAACTGAATGCTCACAATTTTTTCCTGATGAGATTTGTACTTACATATTCTTCTTACATCTCTCCCCTAGTAAAATGGTTGAAATGCCCAGAAGCACTACCTAAAAGATAAATGTTTATTAAAATACTCATCTCTTCTACAGAGTACAAACCTTCTATGCTGCGCTTAGATCAGCTTTGGCAAAATAAGGGTGCCAAACCTATTCCATGACACAATCTCTTTCTAGCTCAAGTTCTCCTATTATGAGACAGATGGTGAATTTCAGCACTTAAAAGCTGAAAGTGTTGTTTTGTGCCTAGGGTGTTCTAGTGTAGATCCTGAATCAATGGGTCTCTCATCAGGAAAGGCTTGCAGCAATGTCACCTTCTCCCTCACCCCTCATCCAGAGCCAGGTTATCACCTTAGGGACTATAAACAGAATCTTAAAGCATAGACCCCAAATTGGAAAGGTTGTGAATGCTTTCACAATTTGAGAAGTCCTTGAAATCTGCCAGAGTAGGTAGGCAGAGCTAGAGAGCTTCAAAAATTCCTATTTGCTCTCTGTTCTCCATGACACTTTCTTCCATAAATTAGTCCAGCTTTCAATATTCCTAAGCAGAAATTCGGAAGGAGGAAAAATTACTAGGACCATAGAAAGAACAGAGAAAGCTTTGCACTGTAACTCCCCTGCAGGCCAACGGAATATTTACTTTTTCCTCACAGATTGTAGTTAATTGTAACCTCTTTCACAGTGAAATCAAGTTGTCAGGAAGATAGTCTGCTGCAGATACTAAGTTGCATCTTTTCCCTTGTTCTTTTTTAATAAATGACCATTTTAAAGTTGGGTTTGTTTTTTGGTTTTTTTTTTAACCCTTTCATTTAAAAAAAGCCTAATTACTCAAGCAGTCAACATAGCAGTCAATCTAGATAATAAAAGGCAGTACAATTAACAACTAGAGAAGCCCCCAGCACACAGACCAAATGGAAAGTAAATAATGAAAGAAAAAAAGAGAGCCAAATCACCATAACAGTTTGCTTTTTATTTTCTTCTTCATCATGGGAAAGCCAATAGATGAATCTTCAATAAATGACATTTGAAATGGTAGTTCAACATAAAACATCTTTGACTGCAGCAATTCAGGCAGAGTAAAACCAAAGAAATACTGTTTAGGTTTTCTCTCATTAAACTAAAGTAGCATAAAATTGGAAATAGGCATTTGCCCTACAGACCTGAAAACTCCGAGATCCTATTATATCACATAATGCCACTTGCATTTCCATGAGATAATACTATATTATCATTATCAGTGTTACCAAACCGTTCATTATCAGTAATGAAAGGGTATATAAAACCTATTTTGCAGTCACAGCATTTGATTTCAGAACTAAGAATACTTTCACTAATTACTTCATAGAATAGCTAGAACATCAGCGGGGTTTGCTTGCTTTTATTTTAAAGAGTAGTACTTCACTACTAGTAGACATAGAGAATTTGTTATTTGTTTCTTAAATATTCCACTTTTATGATTCTATACAGTGCCAAATGCTATTCTGCCACAAAGTGAATGGCAAACAAAATCTGTTTGTACACATCAAAAAGTATGAAGTCTTAACATAGGGCTGCCAACTGAAAAACAACCAAGAATAAAAAAAGATGTCATGTTGAAGATAAAAAGTTTCATTAAACTTTAGTCATACATGTGTAACCTTGACTTATTTGCACTTTAAGATATCATACACAGATACATATACTACTTGAGGTAATCATTTTATCAAAAAACATTATATGAATCAACAATCCAATCATTTGATGTTTAATTTTCCTCTTATTTCTTTTCTTAATTCAGGAAAAAAATGAGTTCAGCAAAATGCTGTAGGTTAACCATTTTTTCCAGAATGGGAAATAAAGTGATACCTTAAAATTTTATAATACAGGTCTGTAACTTGTGTATGGCAGCATTGTGAACTGTACTGCAAATAGCGACAGCAGAGTAACTATTCCCAGTTATATCATAATTATTTATTTGAGCTAAATTATTTGATAATAAAGGTTGCATTAGCTTCAGAGAGAAAACTGATTGTCATATTTCTCCTATAACACCTGGACAGCTGCAATTCAGGAGAATAGGGAATTCTATATTAAGAAATCTCTGAAAGTAAGGAATGCAATGCCAAATTTCACTTAAAATCATAATTGCACTGTCTTGCAATTATGATTGCAGAGAAAAAGCTCTATAACACAATCTGTGAAAATATACAAAAAACCCGTTCCCAATGGTTTGACTTGTGTTTTTAGTTAGAAATGTTCTGAAGCAGACAATCCAGAATGACAATCTTTGAGTCCACCATTTTTCATACAGTGATTCTCTTCTTCTCCTTGTGCATTTGGTATTGACAGCACTGTAATGACCAGTCTACTAAATTTTAATTTATCAGTAATGAACACTGTGAGCCTGATTGGAATACCAGAATCTTTAAATAATTTGCGAAACTAAGGTAAACTGCACTTCTATCTATCTGCTAAATATAGAGAAGACCAGTAATATGATGTATGGTCATATAAATAATACAGAATACATATTGTATTACTAAAGAAAATCCTTAAGCACACAATCAAAAAGGTACCAAAAAATTTCACAAATGCAAAATTACGCCCTGGAGGTCATAAATACTAACCAATATGTTGCAAAAGATTTAACAGTTCTGCATCAAATTCTATTATTATTCTTCCAACATCTCCTAATTTATGATTTTAGTTCTGATGTGTTAATATTCAGAAATTTTAAATGGACAATGACACTAGTAGTCTAGACTCTCAATCACACTCAATATACAATAGATAAGTGATTAACACTTGTATTTTAAACAAAGCTTAAAATGGAAAAAATAGGGAGCCTTCAGATGAGAAGTTAAGCCAAGCAGCACCGTATGCACAGAACTTTCATGATTACATGGGAAATGTAAAACCTGAATTGTCTAATGTTTCCATGGAAACTTTTTACTTACAGGATCCAAACACAGGAAACAACACAATGCATCCATATGCCTTAGAAAATGGACTTCACTGAGGGATTTTACAATGTTCTATGAAAGCGGAAGATGCAGTACCACTAATTTCAGATGAGAAAAATGAAAGCACAGAAAAATACATCTGGAATTAGAATCAAATCAGGGCGCTGTGAGGTGTCCATCAACGTCAGTCCTTGTAATGAATCAAGGAACAGCATTATAGATAAGGAGGGAGGAAGAAAAGATTCAGCAGAAAAAACTACCATTAAAAAGAAATTTATTTTCATGCATTAAATGATTGGCCATGGATTCTAGAAAGAGGACCATCAGAGAACCAGCAATAACTCCATGCCTTTACTGGAGCTCAGGAGGGCCAAACAATACTACCTGCAGAGCCTGGCTTACAGTGAGGACTCCTCACTAATGAGACTTGAAACACATTTCAGTCAAGGCATGCAGTTAAGGCTGAGCTCACAGCAGCACTACCCCTATGCATTCTGTGACCTCCTTTCCTCGCTGTAGGAGACAACAGCAGCATTAGAAGATTTTAACAGGCCTTCCTATTGCTGCCTATTTGTAACAGTGATAAAGCCCTGACATGGGATTTGGGAAAGCCAATACACACCCCGCCTAGGTTTGATCTCTTGTATTCAGAGCAAAAGGCTGGAAGCGGTTAGAAAACTGAGAAATAGCAGTAAAGCTTTCACAGCTCTTTCACAACAATCATGCAACTCCACCATCTTTAAATCTCTTACCCAGCATTACAAATATAGTCTCCTTCCAGGCACACAGTCTTTGCAGTTATCAAACTCATTTTTGGGCCTTATCACAGTCCTCTCTATCTATATCTATCATGTGGTATAGCATACTCGTATATCTTGGTCCCTACTCACCAGCACTGCATGGTTCAGTTCACCTTCACAAAAAGGCAGACACATCAGCAGACTACATTTCACCAACAAGATGCACTATTTTCACAAGGTTTGACCAATTAAGTATTTGCACTGTGTTAGTCTTGCCTACAACTAGAGAAGTCAAATGATTGGGAATGTTACCAAAATCTGATTTTTCTCTAAAAGATAAAAAAAGGGATTCTCTTAAGTAAATGGAATTAAGGTATTTGAAATAGTTAGAAAGACTAAAACATAAAAGTCTCTTTTTAAGCATCTGCAAGAGGTGTTTTTCTGGTTGGGGTTTGTTTGTTTGTTTGGGTTTTTTTTTAAAAAAATGATGGTAGACAGCACGTGTGAGGTTTTTTTGTTGTTTGGTTTTTCTTTTTTTAACTGAGCTGCCACTAGATAACAAATCTCTCTAATAAGACAAATTAATTGATTTGTCTTATTATCTCATATGTGGTACTATGAGATATTACCATAACTGCTTTCAACTGCTTGAGCATGACAGTGCTGCAACATACAGATGTAACCTCAAATACGTCCAGCAAGCATCTAAAAATGGGGTTTTTTGGATCACATGTCCATGGAGCCAGACAATTAATCTACTTGGTCCAAGAGATTGTTTTCTTATTACTGCTGCTAAAATAGTCCCATCCTTCTAACATTCACATAATCCGTTACTAGATAGCTGGAAAAATATGGCTAATAAGTGAGATAAATGAAGATATAGGCTTCATGCTAATGACTTAAAAGTTTCATGCCACAATATGAATACAGTTAAAAAACATTGTAAGCAAGGAAATGCTTCCATTGCCTGTATAGTGTCACTGCTGCCACAATTTAAAAAGATGTGCTGATGGGGAAATGAAGGTCATGACTCTTGTGTATTCAAAGCTTAGAAGAGTCGAGAGATCTACTAATATTTGAAAGTAGGCTAAGAGCCATCCCCTATCTTCTTATTAAAGAGAAGCCATCCCACTCTAGGACTTGAAACAGACAATATTTGCACTGTCATTAAAAGTAAGTTTACACTGTCAAATTCCATTCCCTAATACAAAATCTTACCTTTCTCTTTGTATTGAAAATAGTACAAAACTCAAGGAAGAAAACCTCAAAATAATTAACTTAAATTCATATATTAGATAGGACCTATGTGGGTTTTCCAAAACATGTTTCCAGAGTCGGGAAGTAGCGTGGCGGCCCAGGATCCGGGTGCTGTCCGTGGTGCTGAACCGAGGCAATCTGCTGTGAGCAGGAATCCCATTCGGCAGATCCACGATAACCGACTCATTTAAAAGCAGAAGAATCAACAGGTTCCACGTCATTTGAGTTGAAGCGTGCACATGTTTAAACTAGAGCCGTATTTCTAATATGCTTATAAAAATTCACCAATACATTTCAATCTGTGTCACAATCAACATTGATAAGGCCTTCTTAACCAT